>CABFWB010005652.1:0-36838 GCA_902151455.1 Timema bartmani | reverse complement strand
GTGTGACCATAATGTGCTCCCCCTCCTTTATTCTCACCTTCCATGTTCTCTGGGTTTTCTTGTATATATAGTGCCGAGATTGAATATGTGGTACTGTGGTACTCTTGGACTTGGCTTTACAATGAGAAGTACGTAGCCGTGGCTACATATATTTAAAGATGTAAGAACAAATTTATTTCAGTTATATATATTTTTGTAGCCTTTTCAAAATTCGCGTTTCGGACTTTGATAATTAATTTTTAAAATAAGTAACTTAATATTCGTAAATATCATAGACCAATATTAAATTTAACGATGTTGGAGAATAGTCAAAGATTGGGATATCGAGACTTAGGTTTATTTTGGTGAGATTGATATTTGTTGGAATATTACCACTAACTTAATAGATATAATTCTCGACAGTAAGGTCTAATGTTGGAGTTTGATAACTTTGATTTATTTAATGAATTTTTGCTCGAATGGAAAAGCTTATTTTGTTGTTTTATTGTACTCGTGCAAGTTTCTAGTCTCGTAATTATTTCGTGTAGATTTATTCTTGTAAAATGGGAATAGGAATTGAAATCATTAAATGAATTATGATAGAAGTCTTGAGGACTCACCTTTTTCTAATAATGGTTTATTTACCTTTTTCACGTATTATGAGATAGATATAAAATTTGTATATTGTTTTTGAACTAGGACCAATTTAACAAACCTTATAAGAATGTTTCTTACGACTATCATTAATAATTGTGATTTAGCCATCATATAGGATTTCAAAACTGAGACTTGTGGGAGATGTTGAGTTGATTACTCTGTGGATTGGGAAAACTTCAGGGTTTTTGGTGCATTTAGCATCTGAAAGTATTCAATTAGGTCTTCCATGGACCACTGTGAAAGGTTGCATCCTTGAGTCTTTAGTCTCCAAGAGAGAGAAGGAGAAACTATGTAAGAAAAATTATCGGCGTCTTCAACTTCCACAGGCTATTCATTTTGGCTATTTCGGAAGCTACTGAGATCTTAAATCTCAACCTGGCTGAGGAAGAAGTAGTCGAGCTTATTTTAGAGAATGTGTCCCCTTTGACAAGAAGGCATTTTGTACTTTCTAATAAGCCAACCACCTTGTCCAAACTTTATTCCTTGGCGTCTAGTATAGAAGGGTCACTATTGGCGGAGAAAGAGTATTTGGAAGCATTCCCGGCGTCTATATCTAGTAACTTCCATCAAATCATGACTACCCCGGCTTCGGCTGTAACTAGGCCCAGTTGGCATGTGTCATCTAACTCTCCCAGTAGACTCCTGGGTGTGATAAAGTCGGGCAGACTTCAGGATTTATCCCGAGTCTGATGCTTTCGTTGCCACCAGTTGGGGCATTTTCAACGAGATTGTCCGTTGGGAAACGCATGACGCGTGGTGTCAATAAGCGGTCCACCGCGCGTAAGGTTAAGTAGTGTATTATTCCTCTTCCTCCCGTTGTCCAATTCCCGATTAGGTTGAATCCATGACTCGCCTTGTTGGATATAGGTTCATGTAGATCTTTTATTAATACTGATTTTTTGAATAGTTTAAAAGAATGAAAAACAAATACCAATCTCGCATGACGTATGAACATTTGGATGATGCATTGAGGACTTCAATTTCATCGTATAAACCGATCAATATAAAACTAGCTGATGAAAAGCAAGGCCAGATTTCACATCAATTATTGCTGTATTTCCCACGCTTATAATGTGATGTATTATTATTATTATTATTATTATTATTATTATTATTATTATTATTATTATTATTATTATTAGCACCGCGTCTTACTACCCGTTCGGTTTATATGCACTTATACGCTAATGTATCATGGTAGGGTGATTGTGAGATGAAATGGAGGCCCTACAGTTTAACGTTGGATCCGAACCACGGTGGAGGCCTGGTACTCCACTATAGTGGGATATAGATTGTATAATTAATTATTATATAATTTTATAATAATTATAAAAAGTAAATAGTTTAGTTTGAAAATGTACATTTTATTTATAATCTTGTTTAGCTGGAAACAAAATTAACATTAGTATTTGAAGAAATTTCGAATCCTAGGAATACATTTAAAAGGTATTCACAAAAAACAAAAGGTCGAGGCAGATTCTATAGGTGATTGCGGGATTTTTGATAGGTTTTCGAGTTGATTGTAGCCCAAGAAAGGTAATCATAATTTTGCTTTGAAGTAAGAAAATATAACATCTAGACAGTGGCGCAGGAACGTTTTTAATTAGGGGGGTAAAAATAATCATGTGCTTTTATAAGGAATAACATTTTTGAGATTGAAAAAAGACCAGGGAAATGTAATACAACTGTCCCTCGCACTACGCGAGGGGTTGGTTCTGATAAATAATCGCGTAACATGAAAACGCAAAAGTGAATTGATTTTAACATGAGGGAGATAGAGATTACTCCAAAGGAAAAAAGTAAATAAAAACCTAAAACTTGTAAATGAATGCCATTTTTATTAATTTATCTAACTTGTACAATGCTATAGGTAGCCTACACTTATTATCAATTTTCAATCCCCTGAAATTTGTAAACAAACACAATTTTTAATTAATTCATCTAATTCATACAATGCTACAGGTACATATTATTATTATTATTATTATTATTATTATTATTATTATTATTATTATTAGCACCGCGTCTTACTACCCGTTCGGTTTATATGCACTTATACGCTAATGTATCATGGTAGGGTGATTGTGAGATGAAATGGAGGCCCTACAGTTTAACGTTGGATCCGAACCACGGTGGAGGCCTGGTACTCCACTATAGTGGGATATAGATTGTATAATTAATTATTATATAATTTTATAATAATTATAAAAAGTAAATAGTTTAGTTTGAAAATGTACATTTTATTTATAATCTTGTTTAGCTGGAAACAAAATTAACATTAGTATTTGAAGAAATTTCGAATCCTAGGAATACATTTAAAAGGTATTCACAAAAAACAAAAGGTCGAGGCAGATTCTATAGGTGATTGCGGGATTTTTGATAGGTTTTCGAGTTGATTGTAGCCCAAGAAAGGTAATCATAATTTTGCTTTGAAGTAAGAAAATATAACATCTAGACAGTGGCGCAGGAACGTTTTTAATTAGGGGGGTAAAAATAATCATGTGCTTTTATAAGGAATAACATTTTTGAGATTGAAAAAAGACCAGGGAAATGTAATACAACTGTCCCTCGCACTACGCGAGGGGTTGGTTCTGATAAATAATCGCGTAACATGAAAACGCAAAAGTGAATTGATTTTAACATGAGGGAGATAGAGATTACTCCAAAGGAAAAAAGTAAATAAAAACCTAAAACTTGTAAATGAATGCCATTTTTATTAATTTATCTAACTTGTACAATGCTATAGGTAGCCTACACTTATTATCAATTTTCAATCCCCTGAAATTTGTAAACAAACACAATTTTTAATTAATTCATCTAATTCATACAATGCTACAGGTACACTTAACGTTCATCTTCAATCGCATGATAAATTAACTTGATTTGGCAAACTTGGATTATCACTATCTTATTCTTGATGGTAGGCTCTTGCTCTCTTGACGGCTCATGAACGGGAAGCTCTTGCTCTCTTGAAGGCCCTAGGACGGTAAGCTCTTTCTCTATTGAGGGCTCTGGGATGCTAAGCTCTTGATCTCTTGATGGCCCTTGGACGGTTGGCTCTTGGTCTATTGAAGGCCCTGGGATAGTAAGCTTTTGCTCTTTTGAAGGCCTTGGGATGGTAGGCTCTTGCTCTCTTGAAGTCCCTTGGACTGTAAGCTCTTGCTCTCTGGAAGGCTCTAGGATGGTAAGCTCTTGCTCTCTTGAAGTCCCTAGGACGGTAAGTTCTTGCTCTCTTGAGGGCTCTGGAACGCTAGGCTATTGCTCTCTTGACGGCCCTTGGATGGTAGGTTCTGGTAGGCTCTTGCTCTCTTGACGACCCTTGGATGGTAGGTTCTGGTAGGCTCTTGCTCTCTTGAAGTCCCTTGGACTGTAAGCTCTTTACGGCCCTTGGATTGTAGGCTCTTGCTCTCTTGAGGGCTCTGGCAGGCTATTGTTCTCTTGAGGGCCCTGGAACGGTAAGCTCCTGCTCTCTTGAAGGCTCTTGCCTGACAGATCTTGATGTCGTGAAGTGCCCTGGGTCGTTAGACCTAAGATTTTCAACTTTATTTGATGAAATGGTCAAGACTCAGCTGATGGGCAGCATTCTTCCTCTCTCTAAAGAGTGCTTTGTAGCAAGCCAAATAACTCAATCTCCTTGGCAACTTTGGCACTTCTATCCATCTTAGAATCATTCTCTTCAATGATTCTAATTGCACTGTCAATGTGATAACATTATTCGTCAATTTGTTTTGTTGAAGTTTTTTGATAAGCTAAACAACATAGTTCTCTTCCTCTTCATCCTATATGCCGTTCTCCATTTCTAGAAGATCTTCATTGGTGAGTTATATTGAGTTGGATTGGAGCAATTCATCCACATTTGCCTGGTTGCGTCTTCAAATACAACCTCTTGCTATGTCAACTATGTCATGTCTTGAATTGGAAAGCTCGTGCTCAGGATCAAAATCATGAGAATCAGAAACTTTAGGCCAAATATTTTTCCAAACTCCCTTCATACAGGACTGTTTAACTTCTGCCCATGCATCTCCAATGTTGAAAATACCACCTCCCTAACACCAAACTGTACAGTAAAGATCTTTGTCCTCACTGGATTGTGCGCGCACAAGCTCACGTCACCACCGCACAGGGTGACTGCGAAATTACAGCCGACAACGCATTATTTTTACTATTTATTAATTGCGTTATCGCGAAAACGCGGAAAGTGAGTATCGCGTATGACGAGGGATACTTGTATTTAATGGTCCCATTGTGCATTTTTCTCATTTATTTTAGTCGTGCCAAACATTAGAATTAGTATACCCAAAACAAATTAAGAAAAATTATAACTGATGGGGCTTAGCTAAAAATTATGAAACACCGAAAATTAAAGTAAGTGTCCATACATATTTGCCCTATATTCCTTACTAAGTTATAAGACCACTAACTAGTTTTGCAATTTTCAAATTTGTTGAGCCTCTCAGGGTACGCATTCAGCAAAGGTGATTTAGTCTACGTTGCCTCATCCTGCAGTGAAGATAGTTTTTTTTCGTATAAGTATTGAAAAACTTCTTTCTGCAGTAGGTGATGTAGCTGGTATCACTATCAGAGTTTTCAAACAGTGTGTGCTCCAAGCACATTTTATTATTATCATGTTACCTTAGTGTGATCTTCGTATCTTGCCTCAACAATATCGTTACATTATCTAAAAGTTTTATTATATTATTTTGGGGGGGTAAAAATGATACTTTTTACCCCCTTCAATTTTTAGGGGGGATAAAATTTACCCCCCACCCCCCCGATCCTGCGCCACTACATCTAGATATAATTATTTTTAATGAAATAAAAAAAAGTTTAGGTTTTATCCCCAAGTACAGTCAAACAGTTTACTAGAGGGACCAACAGATTTGTCACAGCTACTTTTTTGAGCTCGAGGGCATTGAAAAGTCAAGATTCATGATGATCTTTATTTATTTATTTATTATTTAGCACCACGTCTTACTAACCGTTCGGGTTATACGCTTAAGTACTAATTACGCTAATGGATTAGGAATTGGGAGGGTTGAATTTAGAGGAAGTGAACCCGCATTTGCGTGGAGGGAGAGTGGAAAACCATTTAGGAAAAACCACCCCCAGTTCACCCTACCGAGATTTGAACCTCGATCTCCCCGTCCTCGGCGGTCGAGCTCAACACGACTAGCGCGTTAGCCAACTATGCAACCGAGGTGAGTATGATGATCTTAAGGCCTTTTTTTTAGAATTACAACACTTTCTCAATATTGAAAAGTAAAAAACAACCAAATACAATTATTATTATTATTATTACTATTATTATTATTATTATTATTATTATTATTATTATTATTATTATTATTATTATTATTATTATTATTATTAATGCTTTTACCGCAGAAGTTTAAGAATTGCTAAACAAAGGTTTGTAATTTTGATTTAACCAATGCATTTCAAATAATATTAGTTGCAAAATTAATGTTCATTTAAATTATGTTTTTACTTTCTATTGTATAAATAAACTGTTGTAGCCGTGGGAATTGTTGACCTAGGAATATGATTTTTATGTACATTTTAACTAAAATAAGTAGGTTTTACAATAATCATGTCTGCCCCACTGTATATCTGTCTGTACCTGGGGCTACAACCGAAACAGTTTAATGGATATAATTCCAGAAAAATATTTAGATGCTATATAATTATACCATAGTCATGCCTAAAGGAAATTTCGTGATTTTATTTCTATCTCTAAAATTAAGTGTAGTTTACTGAGAACTGATTTTAAAATACTAAACATTTATTTAAAAAGGCTCTGTTACTTTGCTCAAAATGAATATTTGAGGAGGGTTTTACTTGATAAATAACATTGCACACTTGCTAAGAGAATTAATTTATAAAAGAGAGTTTATTAAACAGTGATTTTGGAAAAATTGAAAAGGTTGGAAAATGACATTAGAAATTTGGTTCAAAATGTCCAAATAGAGAGTGTTTTACATGGTAAATAGCACTACGTTGTTATTTATTGGAGAAAAATTAGTCTAAGGGTAGTTAGCTGGTTTTTAAAATTCAAAATTCTTCAAAAATAGTTATTGCGTTTTATTGTAATTGGGTATCTGTTGGTTGTTTTATATGCTAAATAAGACTGTATACTTGTTTCTAGGCGATTCATTCATTCAAGGACTGTTTAATAATTAATGACCAGAAGTGTTTTTGTTGTTGTGAAAATTGAAAATTTTCGAAAATGGTTCATTCGATTTTATTCGGTATGGGTGTATTTGTTTATTTGAATAAAAAATTATTTAAAGTTAGTTTAGACCTACTAGAAATAGATCCTGAAAATTTTGTTTTTAAATATAATAGACTAGGCCTATATGAGAAAGTAGACTTATGTACGATTGTGTCATACCATACATTTATACAGTTTTTAGGTATCATTTACGAGATCGGGGAAGAAGAGGCTAAAACATTGCTGTCCTCTTCCAATGAATGACCTCGTACCACTGGTTCATGACAGGCCTGTTAATTCCGAGTTGACGTCCGCTGACGCTCGGCTGGACCAATTGTCAAATGATGGCATATGTAGAGCAGAGGTGGCGGCATGTTCTCCACACAACTCTTGAGGGTTGGTAATTACACCTTAGTTCGGATGGTAGAGCGTTTGAATACTATGCTGGAGGTATCGAGTTCAACTCCTACAAAATGTACATTGGGGAATCGCTGCCAGCTAGAGGTGTGGAAGACTTTTTTTTTAATTCGTGGGATGATGATCAGTGTGTTAAAAAATCGAAATTTAAGTTCAACTATAAACATTGCATTAGAAATTGTCTCCGATCGTAGTAGGCCAATTTGAGTATTTCTTATGTGCTGTTGAAGACAACGAGTTATGAACCGAAAAATACATATTTTGGCTAGCATAATACAACAACTTGTTTCAAACTATTAGGGAAAAGATTATGTAAGTTCTTTTATTTTAATGGACATAATATATTACTTTCAATATTTTAACTTAAGCTAGTGAAATTAATATTGGCTTATGCACACTTTGAGAATTTAATAAAATTCCCTTCTTTAAGACTAAGGCATTATTAACATATCTAAGATTTTGATTTATTCATTCATTTTGTAATATTAAACCAGTTTTGAATTTTAATAAACGTAAACGTTTTGAAAAACGTAAATAAGAGGTGGCACACTAGGCTATAAAAAAATCAGCTAATCCCTTAGTGGCTGGTTGGAAAAGTTTCGCTACCCTTGCCTTAAACGATTTGGCCACGGAAGCGAATATGATCTTATCGATTCATGGCTATGTAACGTATCAAGTTAATTCATGGATAAAGGTGGCCTAATATTATTTATTTAATTTACTGTCTTTATCTTAATATTTGGTGAAGTTGTTGTATTTGCCTTGTCTTACATTTAACAAAACAACATGTTAGCTAAATAATCACCCGCATCGGTAGGCACGCGGAGTAGATGTCGAGCGCATCTAGTTTGGTTTGCCAGTGATGGTAAGGCCAGGGTTTGAGTTCTGGCCTAGTGTATTGAGAGCGTTTATTCCTTAATGTTTATACATTCTCCATCCTCGCAAATATAGGTAGGCCCTACATTTCCATTAATGCATACCTTCCTAATTCCTAATAAATTAGCGTAATTAAATGCGTATAGTAAAGACGGGTAATATTATGGTTTAAAGGCGCGTCGACACATACATGTCATTATCAGACGGGTAATAGCACGCGAAGCAAAACTTAAAATTAATTATAAACAAATGTGTAAAGTTTTATGGATGTGAAGCGTGGGTTTGTCAGGATGTACCGTCCTTAAATTAATAGGAGGTCCAAAACACAAAAATAAATAATTACAGGGCAAAAAAGGGCAATAGGAGTGAGTGCTTGGAGTTCTATGCTTTGAAAACATTCAAAAACCAGAAATCCGCTACTCCCACCAGTTGCGGATACAAATATTGGAGCGGTCTACCTCACAAAGCTTTTTTAAGGATGATTTATAACTTTCAAAAAAGGTTCCTAAACTGAAAAC
The DNA here is from genome assembly GCA_902151455.1 of Timema bartmani. NCBI lineage: Eukaryota > Metazoa > Arthropoda > Insecta > Phasmatodea > Timematidae > Timema > Timema bartmani. The sequence goes on along the minus strand of CABFWB010005652.1, from coordinate 28,180 downwards.
TTAACAAATAACATATACAACATAGATTAAAGTTACCTAGGGCATGGTTGATTATAGTTATGAATAATATCATGACTTGTTTCAAAAGGTATTTATTTATTCATGATTCCATCTTTAGAGAAAATATATAAATATATGACAATGTTGATAATAGTTAAAGGAATTTGAGACATTAAAGGAATATATAAATAAACAATTAGAGAAAACCTCGTAGGTTTTAAATATTATTACACAACTTGCACAAGTAGTTAAATCGCCGTTATCCTAAATAAATCACAAGATGTAATAAGGCGTTAACTCAATAAAAAATCTTAAATAGGTTTACATTATTCAATACTTAGATCTGAAGATAAAAAAAATAAGCATATAAGTTAATCCGAACAATATGTCTCACCAATACCCAAGAAAATACTCTATACCACAAAGTTTAAAAACCACAAGATTATGCAATATAAGTAATATAAATTTCCCATAAATGCAATTGATTAAAAATATTTAGAACTGACATGTTTTGAGAAAATCTTAAAGTTTCCACGGAAATGTTTAATTTTAATGTTCACAAAACTAAATACCCCAATATTTACTAGATTTAGTCCCATTCTACCGATAATATCTTTATAGTCGATCTCAATTTGTTTACTTCGCTAATCCACAAAATGATCGATCCTAAAATATGAATATCTCGACCCTGCAACTAAATAATATTTGAAGTGATGACAAGTTAATCTTACATTATTTTTGAAATTTAAATTTAATAGCCGAAAAAGGAATTTTGAATAAATTACAAGATTGAAAATAAGAAATAATCATCTACGCCGAAAAGTAAATTTAGATCTTACATTATGTATAACGATGAAGCTAGAGCTTCACCAGCTCTTAATCTAGCCAAGTCCAATAGTGACTCTTCATAGCACAGACGCCACTATATATACGATATAACCCAGAAGATGGAGCGACGGAACAAGAGGGTAGGGGTGGACATCTAGAATATTCGGGAAAGAATCATGCGCATGATAATATCGTTCTGGATCTATCGGGACTGTTCCACCTTCTCCGTAATTAGGGGTGAGCAGCACATCTTCACCATCGAAGTTCTTTGTTCTTTGGCACGCCAGTATCCACAACAGACGTTCAGTAGTACGATCAACATGTGGCGGGAGGTTGTGTTCATTCGTGATGTTATGAGTGTTCCTTTTTGACGCTGCTGGCAGTACGGTGGGGTAAGTTTAATCATAATTTCGTCCACTCTTGCAGCAAAATGCTACAAGGAGAAACACAAGAGCAAGGTGAATGTGGTTGGAATGAGATATCTAAGAATTGTATCTTGAAAAACTTTTATGGACAGTCAGTCATCATTATCATCAACTGTTTCCAGCCTGTGGCCGGGTCAGTTTAGTAAAATGCCTTCACCTTCCTCTATCCTTCCACCATTCTTCCTACTTTAATTGCTTCCATTCTTCTCCTCTCACTTACACACTTTCTGTTATCTGCTCCTCCCATCTCTTTCTTGGCCTCCCTTGCGGTCTCTTTTCCTACATACCTCATTTTCATCATTTTCTTTGTTGTCCTTTCCCTCTCCATCCTCATTACATGATCAATTTCCCTTACCATCTCAGTTTTGCTTCCTCTGCTATCTCACGTACTACCCATACTACCACTATTTCCTGGATAGCTTCATTCCTAATCTTGTTTATCCTCGTGACAGCTAACATGCTCCATACAAACTTCATTTCCATGGCCTTCACTTTCCATAACATCGAGTCATCAGCAAACATCATGGCTTTCATTCTTTCCTCCCCGAGTTTTCCTGCCACTTCATTCATGAGAACTTCCATTACCGTTATAAATAGTATTGATGAGAGGGAATTCACCTGCTTCACTTCATTTTTTATTTGGAACTACTCCATCCTCCCACTCTCTGTCTTAACACAGTTCCTGTTATCTTCATACATGCTTTTCACTCTCATTACAACTCCTCCTACCATTTCGGCCTCCTCCATCGATTTCCAAACTTGATTTCTAACCATGCTATTATATGCCTTCTCCACATCCATAAATACCATTACCAAGCTTTCCCATTTTCATACCTTCCTTCCATCAGCTGTCGTATGGCAAAGATCAAGTCTATTGTAGACCTCTGTTCCCTAAATCTGTGTTGTTACTTTCTCCGCCTTATTTTTATTTTATTTCTTATTCTCTTTTCCGGTATCTTATATATTTTTGTACAGTGACAGATCAGTGTTATCCCCCTGTTAATTGTACAGCTTTTCTTGTCTCCTTTCTTGAAAATAGGCAACATAACTCCCTTTTTTCAGTTTTCCCGCAACCTGTTTTCCTTACAAATCACTCACCGCACCCTGAATAACTATTGTATACCTGTTTCACCTGCAACCCTTATCATTTCCAGTCAGTTATTCCACACCTGGTGCTTTTTCTTGTTTCCTTCTCTTTAGTGCAGCCTCCACTTCTTTCCACGTGGGACCTTTTTCCTCCTCATCTGCTATTTATTCCTGTTTATCTGTTTTACTCTCATTCCTTTCCTCTTCCGGTCTGAACAAATTACACAATGCCATTGCAAATTATAAGAGTATTCTCACGTTCACGGCAGAAAAATCTTTTATATCATTATTGAAGGCAATTTTACGTGTTGTATTGAAAGTAGTCCCCCAAAACTGCTTAAACTCTCTTCAAGAAAGGTTGATCATTGCTCACATATAGTTTTTAACCATGACAAGCTTGCTGAATGCTCTTCAACTTCTGTGACTGTGTTTGGCAGAGTAAAGAAAATGTGTAATCCAATTAACACTTCTACGAAAATACCCTCCAATTGCAACTTGTGGAGTGCATTCAAAAACGTGAGTGAGCTGGACACAAAATCTCCAAACATCGCTTTGTAGATTGTTTTAAGATGTCTTATATATATATATATATAAGACAACTTAAAACAATATATATATATATATTGTTTTTAAATGGATATATATTTAGATCTGAAGTAAGGTTACCCAAATAGTTTTCTCGAAGGTTTTTTAGATCTTTTTTCCATAATGTTTTGAAGATTCATATGTGGTAAAACAGAATGTGGATTTGGTTTATGTACTTAAACCTATGCTACAGCTAGGATATTACGGGATCCATAAATAATATTAATAATAATAATAATGAGATATTGCTCTTGTATTTGATCTATATATGTACTCTATATCGTCTTAAGCACGTTTTTCTCTGACTTTTCGCTTGACTCACTCTTGTTTCAACACTGAAGGAATATTCAAATGGTTGGCAACGAGTTTTTCTTCAGAGATTATAGCTGGAAATTGTTCGTTTAATGATTCCATTCATAATTTCATAGAATATATGTTTTTTGTTTGAATTTTGAGTATAATGGCTCTAAACTGTAGACATATATTTTTACGTCAAAACTTTCTAGTCTGTAACGCTGTTACAAGAACAACAACTATATTCTATCAAATGGGCTTGCACTCACCCTCGTCCTCGCCAAGTGTAAACATGAGAGCCCACACGCCGCAACATCCACACTGCAACACTCCGTGCCATTGACTGAATAGAGGAACGGGCCGACTGTCCGAGCGTGAAGGAAGCCCCACCCACAAGCTAGTGGGATATGAACTTAGCCCGTGAAGGTTCGGGAACTAGGGACCAGGCAGTTCTAGATGCATCCAGCAGTTGCCCGAGCCACCGCTATCCCCCCTGAGCGCTGTCTCTCCCCCCTTTTTCATTCCGTTTTTCCTACCCTCTCTCCCTCTCTCTGTGGANGGGTGATCTATTCTAAATTAACGTCTCGGACTTATTTAATATTGTTGTTGAATTTTGGAGGATTTAATCTTCTTTTCCCGCCGCTAGGTGGCAGTCTTTTTAGGTGCGCTCTTGCCGCCATTTTAGAGATGGCTTGCAACGTTAAGGCGTTAGGCATATTGTTAGGGTATTAAGTTAAAACTGGGTTTTTTATATATGAATTATGTGGGGTTTTGTCTCTCTGACACTATGTATAGTCAAATATCTTATAGAATTTATCAAGTTGGGAAATGTTGTTAAAGCTAACTTATAAATATATAGATTGTTCGAACTTAACTATTTTTGGTATTTATGAAGAGTTAAATATATAGGTTGTTTGAACTTAACTAGTTTTCGTATTTATGAAGCTTGTTTAAACTTAACTATTTTTGGTATTTATAGAAAGTTTGAAGATGTATATATAAATTGTTTGAACTTAGCTAATTTTTATGAAAAGTTAACAGATAATTATATAGCTTGTTTGAACTTAGCCTGTTTATGTATTAATGGGAGGATAGCGGACAAATATATAGCTTATTTGAACTCTGCTTGTTTATGTTGATGGAAGGACACGACGAGTTTGATATCTCCGAGTATTGATTTAATTAATGAACCATACACATATGGACCTTAGAGTATCATATCTACGGATTCTATCTTGTTTAATATATCTTGAACTTATCTTTTGCTTTAAAGTCAACTTAACGACCTTCTGGTTACATTTGTTACTAAGTTTTTATTCATCTCCGATTTGAATGACGTCTTGCAATATTGATATACTTTTTGCATTGTACTATGTATCACTTATTATTGTTATAACAAATAAATTTAATATTGTTATTCTCTTGTATATCTTGGACTCTCCTGCACGTTTCCTTGTAATGGGGGGAAAGGGTTAAGATGGTCCAAGTCTATCAATAGTACAGCTTTGAAATATGAGTGATAATTACACAAATCAATCGTTTTGGAGAAAGATTCATGAGTGAGGTTTTTCTCTTTGGTGGTGATTAATTCTTCTAAAGCCTCAAAACACTGGGAAGATGCCGAGCTACAAGGCGATCAGCTTATTTTTAGGCACACTAAGAAGTGTCACTTTGGTTGTAAAGAGAACAACCCCTTTCTCTGTCAGTGACATGTCATGACTGCTAATAAACTGAATATAAAATCGAAATAATACATAAAATTTATAGTTTATTATCTTATTACCACTAATGATTAACTTTCACAGATTTTTTGCTAGTGCAAGTATTGTCAAACGTGCGCTGCATTTGCAATTGTAAGTGCGGGGCCCCTCTCCAGCTCAGGACCTGGTACCGGTGTTCCCCTAGTGCCCACTGTCACCAGGCCTGGTGGTAGCTTACATGACCCCCTCTACCAGAATTGTGATTTTTTTTAACAAATAATTTGGTGTTTTGTTTAACAACAATTATTTTGATAATATAACACACGGTTTACTTACATTTTCTGTATGTCATTTTAGTCCAGACTCCCTTACAAGCTGACATTTGAAAGATATTAGACCCATATATAACTTCATTTACAATAGTTAGAAATGCACAAATATGGTTTGTTGTTGTAATGTAGCTAGAGGCCTCCACCATCCCTGGATCCATAATTTTGAAACTAGTGATCTAAGTCGCAAAACATGATCTCGCAAGCAGCAGGCTGAAATAAACGATACTAATTTTGTAATACCTGTTTCTATCTTCATGCAAGTTGATGTATTTACTTACAGAATGCGGGCTACTTGCTAGTGCGTTTCCAGCCTGACAGCACTGTAAAACCGATGATATTTTAAATATTTAAGCTAATTGTCAAAATATGTAAACAAAGGAAACACTTTTATTATGTGTGTACCTTGTTAAACGATTTGTCTGGTTTTAATAGTTTTAAATCTTACATCCAATCTTTCAAACCGTTAGGGGCATAATAAAAGTTTTTAAGTTCTTGAAAAATCACTTATCAGTTAACTAACCATAAATAGGTTTTCACCCCAAAATAAGTACGGTATACAGTGTTATTTATCATGCCAAACACTCTCAAAATACTCATTTGAAACAAAAAAATTCAAGTTTTTGAAAAATAAGTCACCAGTAAATTACCCATACATGAGTTTTTCCCCTCAAAACAATTACAAATTGTTATTTGTCATACCACACAATCTCTAAATATACAGGGTCACCCATGGAAAAGTAGCCCGCCTCCTATATCCAACAGGCGCCTCACGCTGAATTGGAGGAGGTCAATCCTCAACCTAACAATATAACTCTACAAACAGCAACTGATGATGAATAGAATAAAGCTGCAGAATTTCTGTTCAGTGAGTATCTGTTATAACATATTCCTAAGTGCTCAACTCCTTTCATTCGGGGCTAGTTTGAAGCTGCAAATAGCTCAAATGTTTTCAATAATAAGAATCGCTGAATCGCTAATTACTCAAAATGAGTCCCTTATTTCCGATTTTCTTTATATTTATACTTCACGTTTATTATTTTTAACTCTGCCAGTTGCCCGAATGGGTAGCAAGACGTGGTGCTAAAAACCCAAACATCAAAACTATATCAGTAAGTGTGGCAAAATCGTAACGGTCAGTCTCAAAATTAAAATGAAATAAATATTTTCGAAACACAATAACAGGAGAAAGGTGGTTGGGACTTGCTATTTTTTAAAATTTAAAACCAGTGAACGGGTGAATTCATTAATTAATTCAAACATCAAGGATGTTGTAAGAAATTTAGCAGAAATAAAATCCAGAAAAGTTAAAATCTATGTGTATCTTGTTTCAAATAATATTAAAAATTGCACCAACATTTTATTATAATGTGTGTCTTTGAATAATTACGAGTGTTCACTATTTTTATTGTTGCATTATTAGTGACTACTTTTAAAACAAAAGGCTTTATAATTGATACCATTTTCCTAGCCGTGAAGCGATAATGGATGTATGGGAATTGGACCAACAACCAAACAAGGATTTCAAGATCGCGAGGTTTAAATAGTATAAAAATTAATACAAAAATAAAATTAGTATTGTTAATTTTTATTTCACGCAGCAATATTTAACAAAGTATATATATATTTGTGTGTGTGTTAACGGCAAAATCTGATTTAAGGCTAAACTAGATTTGCCTGTACAAAACTGGTACAAGCGATTTCCTGATGGCAAAACTAATACAAGCGATCACCTGTTGGCCAAACTATTTTAGCCTAGGCTGATCTAATTCAGCCTTCAAACCAAATGATCGTGTACCAAATGATCGTGTACAGTCAAAACTAGCTAGAACAGGTTTACACTGGGAATTATGGGCTAGCACTGGATCGTTTTTGTGTGGACATGCAGTGTTGTGTTGATCTCCTTTGTCGCCAGTTTATTATTGAAAGCCAGAGTAATAGACTCAGTTCGTCATTTTATTACTGTTACAATAATAGCTCTCTCTACCTTTTATTTTAATCGTCAGTGAATGTATAGCACTTTCTTGTGGTAGAGTGATGAAAAGTTGCTAGAAATGGAAGGAAGTAAATACACATATTTCAATGTCATATCCATGGAAAGCTACGCCGATATTTTACAGAAAGTCTATGCTGCGAAATCTGTTCAAAATAATACACCCATACAATATTGAAGATTAAATAGATGTAGGCTACTGGAGAGTGGAGCTGTAGAGAAACTTATGACAAGAAGCGAAAATAATATATTAAGTATTACCTACATGTTGAAGAGATCTTTGATGTTATTGAAGATGCTCACGCTGCTCTAGGGTATGGTGGTCGAAACAGAATGTTAGTTGAAACATTTATGAAATATGCTAATATAACTAGGGAAATTATATCAATGTGTGAAGTGTGTCGAAAGAAGAAAACTAAGAAGAAAAGAAAGATGGTCTTAAACAAAATTCTTCATTCTGAGATAAATAGTCGTTGTCAGGTTGATCTAATTGATTCACAGACACAAGCTGATGGACGATTTAAATTCATATTGGTGTACTAGGACCACTTAATGAAATCTGTACTGCTGCGCTCTTTGCAAAGTAAGAGAGCTGAGGAAGGGGCTTACCATTTGACTTATACTTCTAACAATAGGATTTTGTACTCAGACAAAGGAAGGAAATTTGTAAATCAAGTAAAAAAGGAGATGGTAACTTTGTGGCTGGAGCTAAAATTAGTTTACGGAAAACCTCAGCACAGTCAAAGCCAAAGCTCTGTAGGAAGAATTAGCCCAGATATTGAAAATATAATTGCCGCAGGATGAAGGACAACAAGTAAATATGTAAAGGGTCCAAGGGCCTGATGCAAGATGCTTAATGGACACTAGCGTGGGTTTTCTTGCGTCATCATAGGTTAAAAGGTGGAGTGATAGTGTGCTTGAGACCACCCTATCGGTCCACTAAGCATTCACTAACATTCTTGCATACCTCCCTAAGATACATTCGGTTTAAGAAAAACCTATCCTTTCGTTCTAGAATAAAACAATCCCCTTATAAGGCAATGTTTGGTATTGAACCGAGAGTTGGTATAGCCACGTATTCACTACCACCAGATATTATAAAGGACATAAAATATGAGGATGGGCTTTGTGCAGTTTTTGTGGGATCCAAAGAGGAGAACGAAGGTGAAAATGAGTTTGCTTCATAGGTTCCGAATTACTACGTTTCTATTTAGAACAACAGTCGTATAGACATAAGTGCTATATATGGAGACTTGATCAAGAAAATTTAGAAAAACAAGTGTGCCGTGCTAAAAATAATTTTAGCCCAACACAAAAACTGCTCATTAATAATATTTCCCATATTTATTACTCTACGTCTGGTTCTGTTAGACAACTACAAACTATATGAGTACTTACCATGATCTATTCTCTATTAAACCAGTGCTGTGTTAGCGTGTCCCATTAAACCAGAACGCGCCTACTTCAAACCAAGACCTTCTTACGCCAAGAAACTTGAAACGTACACTGAAGGGATGCAACTAAAGTCAAAAGTCTAGAAATCAAGGCCATGCTACGTCTGCGCTTGGCCCACCTTCCACTTGCTAGACTTGCAGGTGGTGTTGTCAAAACTTTTTAAATAAAGAGAAAAAGTTTTGACAAAATTCCAGGACACCCTTGACAGATATTCAAGATCTGTTGATATTAGCATGTACAGAAAACTAAACTCTATGTTGCTATTGGAGAAATATTTGATTTATTTTGACCAAAAAATTTCAATTCTATATAGACTGTAAAAATACTTGCACTCCCTTCGGCCGCACCATAATCCAATGACCATATTTTTTTTAATGATTACCTTTTATTGTTATGAACTTATTCTGGGAGGTTCGCAAATTATCTTAAACCTATCAATCACCAAGGTCGGTGCAACATTGTGATGGTTAGCCTGCACCGGTACTCCTTCTGAAGAGGAGATACCGCCAGACAGCATATCTCTGAGGGCTGCGGCAATTAAGGATTCAGTTAATACAGGGTAGGACTTTCTTTGATGCAGTTGCAACAACAATAATTGTTATTGTACGAAGAAATGACCTTGCAAAAGAAATGCAATTTTATGCAACTTAAAATACCACAAAAATCTGCCGTGTGTCTAGACTAAATTATTTGCTAAATATTGTTCTCGTTCAGAATTTATTTTTTATTTATCTTTCCTAACAATAGTTCAAGTACTTCAATTTTAATAAAAAAATGATCAGTTGTAAAACACATTATTTCCTCTTTAATATCCTGCCCCCCTCCCCCCAAAAAAATAGAAATAAACAAACTCATCTAGTTCGACATAGGCAAATCTACCTCATGCGTGTGGTACCTGGTCTGTACTAGTTCAACCTAGGCGAACGCAATTTTGCCAACAAGCAATGGTTTGTGTTAGTTTTGCCTAGGAAATTCTAGTTTTGCCAGCAAGAGATCGCTTGTACTAGTTTTGCCTAGGCTATTATAATTTTGCCAACATGAGATCACTTGTACTAGTTTTGCCTAGGGAATTCTAGTTCAGCCTTAAATCGGATTTTGCGGTAAAATATGTTTATAAATTAACATTCCTTTACATAATTTAATGCAAAAAATAGAAATGAAATCTACCAATGAAAGTTTTCATAGACTATGTGTTATAAATTTTTTTAAGCTACATTTTCACATAAACTTTATAGCGGGCTAACTAGCCAAGTCCCGTACCACCCAAAGCACCTGCCACCAATAACGGTCTTGTAATAAAATGTACATGGATTGCTGAAGATATGCTCATAACTATACATGTCTGCGTTATATACCTCGCCACAACAACAACTTCGCTGAACACGAGCTCCGTTAGACGCGCCCTGCTATTCTCCTGGCCAGTGACGCTACACTTCACCTGGCCAGTGACGCTACACTTCACCGGGCCGAGCTTTTAGTTCATCTGACTGAATTGCTGGGTCCATCAGAGCTACAGTTTAGGTAGTAGTGTGTCCCACTCCATGGCCTGCAAGACCATGTCGTAGTAAGAAGTGCCTTCAGACAAAAGGGGCTGTTTAGGTTGTTCCAGGCCTAGCAGTGTGCCTTATTAGGTGTTGGTCGGCTCTCTTAGAGTTACTGGTGGCGCTTCTCGCCATGAGTGTAGTTTCCCTTAATGGTTGTTGTTATACTTGTGGATCTCTTTGCCCGTCAGACATGGCTCTCGTTTGTAGAGCTATTTAATGATTGTTGTTCAACTTGTGGATCTCTTTGCTCGTCAGGCATGGCTCGCGTTTGTAGAGCTATTTAATGACTGTTGTTCAACTTGTGGGTCCCTTGCCCTTCAGGCATGGCTCACGTTTGTTACATATTTTGATATCGTCCCTTAGAAAGGACGTGTCACCCCCTTCTGGGTTTGATAGTCGACTGTCTCGGGTTTGATCACCTCGAGTCTGGCTCAAACCAATTGGTTATTTACGGGTCATTATGTGCTTGGCCTAGAACCCTGGATTGGAACTTTTGTCTACAGTTCAACCGGAATATGTAAAGCCGGAACAAACACTGTGTATCTTGCAACAATTGTAACTGAATGGAAATGAATTAAGCTAGCCTCAATAGCACGGTTAGTCTTCTTCCCCTATAGTAAGTCTGCTAGTTGGCTTCACCAAGCTAACTGGTTAACTTATTGTGTAGGGTACTCTTATAAATGTATTTGTTTATTGACTAATAAGGCATTTGTGTTTCTAATGGGGGGACTACCCATACCAAGCATAACTAGGGATTTGCCTGTGTTGTACTAATGTTGGTGCTTGCCGCCTTGAGAACTATAGAGTGGGAACACTAAATAACTCGCTTAGAAGTTATCAAGTTTAGGGATCCATATTTAGCCTAAAGCTTCACTAACCGGATAGTGCTTGTATTATTTTTAATGTATGTGTTGATATGACTGATCTCATTAAAGCCTATTTGTTTGTCTCCATCAATATCTTTGCTTTTACTTGTTTAATATCTTGAATGTATACCCTGTTTACGTACCTGGGGTTTAAAGAAATTAAACATCCGGTACAGCTTATAATAATTTTTAATAAGTCAATTTTTGAAAGAACATCTTCATTTAAGGGCTCATTAACAAACTTTGCACCAGGGATCCCACTGTTGATTTTAAACTCCTGCAGCTACTTTGCTCAAATTTATTCTGTATCATACTTTGTGCTTAGCCTTACTCTGCCCCTTTCCCCCTGGGTATCAATGTACACATAGCCCAACTCTCATCTGTTTTGTTCTACGTCTCAATGTGCGCTTAGCCTTACTGTACCCTGCTTTGTTTAGCGCCTCAATGTGCCCTCAGCCTTACTATGCCCTGCTTTGTTTATTGTCTCAATATGCACTCAGCCTTACTATGCCCTGCTTTGTTTAGTGTCTCAATATGTACTCAGCCTTACTGAACCCTGCTTTGTTTAACATCTCAATATGCACTCAGCCTTACTGTGCCCTGCTTTGTTTAGCGTTTCAATGTGCACTCAGCCTTATTGTACCCTGCTTTGTTCAGGGTCTCAATTTGTGATTAGACTCAACCTCTCCATCAACGGCAGCTTAATCTACTGCAGGCTTGATTCTTTAGACCGCGTGACAACTTGTAGGGGTCTAATTTGAAAAAATAGCTAATTGCCATGTTTAGCGATAAAACTGGCCTTATTGCATTAATATAAATATTTTATAATGTTTACATTACTAGTAAATGCTCATAGTACAACAAAAAATAGAGTAGTTCATTTTAAAAGTGTTTAGAGATCTGACCAAAATTTACTAACCAAATAATTTAACACGTATTTGATCAAATTTGTTACTCAATGATTTTGAAAAAGTTACCTTAGTTAGATAATCTTAAGTTAGCTTAAACCAAACTAAAACCACCCAAACTAATATTTGTTCACCTTAACCTAGAACATTCAAGTATTTATATTACTAATCCATAGGCCTACAAATTATCTAGTTTTAGAAATTAACATAAATTATTTTAAAAATTATAAACCCACTTTAGTGAGCACGTAGATTAAATGCCAAGCTTGTCTAGTCTGATTTACTGGTGACTAAGAGGTCAGGGCTTGAATTCCAGCTGAGTGTACTAAAGGTGTTTTTTTTCCCTAAATGATTTCCCACTTTTCCTTCACGCAAAATTGAGAATACATTTCTTTTAAATTCTACCTTCCTTATCCTTACACCATTAGTGCGAATAAATGTGGATAGCTATTAAAAAAATATCACTTATTTATTTGAGGTATCTAACGTTCACTTTCTGAAACGACTGATTATATCAGCACACAAGAGTTTCTGTTATCGATAGCGAAAGGGACTATCAATTTTCCGGGAAAGGTGTTCTAACAAACTTTTCAGGGATCTTTTATATGCCACAATCGGCTTGAGACCGACGGTTTTACTTCCCCTCCGAAGGATGTTGTGCTACGGATTTTTATCACTCAAGAAAAATCCATCGACACTAGCTGAGTTTTAGCCCACGAACATCGGGTCTTGAGACGAGCATTTTACTACTAGGTCATCCTGTCGAATAACTTGTATGTCTTACTGTCTCTTCGTACTATTTTCATTCCTCAATGTAATGGATTATTTTCTTGTACTCATCCATAAAGTACACCAGCTCTCTTAGCCAAATTTTAAAAAGGCCCATTAATAACTTAAGATACCATAGAATACAATTTTAGAAAACTAGAATGTGTGTCTTGATCAAATAAGAACATTTGCACGGTACAAAGTTTTTTGGTGTTTATTATTATTATTATGATTATGATTATCATTATTATCATTATTATTATTATTATTATTAGCACCGCGTCTTACTACCCGTTCGGGTTATACGTACTTACGCTAATGTGTGATGGTAGGGTGATTGTGAGATGAAATGGAGGACCTACAGTTTAACGTGGCATCCGAACCACGGTGGAGGCCTGGCATTCCTCACATTCACAAGTTGTGATTAATACACGTCTTGTCAGAGGTGAAGGAAGGGTTTGGCAATCAGATAAATCTGTGCCGTGACCGAGGATTGAACCCCGGACCCCCAGCACAGAAGTCCGACACCTTACCTCTAGACTATCAGGTCATCAACTTTTGGTGTTATTGTTAGCTGTATTGTGATGAGTATGTAGGCCTATTAACAATTTAACCTACCGGGACTGGCGCTAAGTAAATAACATGAGGACTAGTGCCATTGCATTTTTGCAATATCCTATAGTGTTCTAAATAATGATTAAAAACACATACTTTAATACATAATATTATTATTGAAGCAATATAATAAACATTTGAATAATATTGTAATTATGTAAATTTTATTTTTAAAAGTTACAATTATGTTAAACTCTTACATAAACATAGCTTATTATTAAAAAAAAGATTTAGTACATGGTAAATGATAAATACAAAACTACATTACCTAAGACTTTGTAGCCTAATCTACAAAATACCTAACAATCATAAAATATGGGCTTCAATTAGGACGTATTTTGAACAGGAAAAACATTACAAACAAGATTATTTAAAAAAATTACTTACATTTTTTCTGAAAATAAACTTTTCTTCCTTGAGTTCTTTCCTTCGATTCGTATTTTTATGTATAATAGCAACCGCAAATGAATAACAACTACAGCAAACTAGAGCAACATGATATAACTTTCAGACACATGTTAGAACTTGCATGAACTGTGTAATGTAAACATACGGTGGCAATGAGCCAGACGTATGACATCACGACTAGCACCATTGCGTATTCACAACATCCTGGATAGCACCAGTTAAAACTCCCGTATTTCAGAAGTTATACATATCTTTTAATGTTTGATGACATCATGACACCACGAACTAATTGAGAAATACGTAAGAGGTGATCCGACCTAATTTCCTTTAATTTTCAAAAAAATTGCAAATAAGTAACAGATGTTGGGGAAAATGCTACAGCGCCAGTCACAGGCAGTCGTAAGTCATGTTTGAATATGTTAGTACCCTTAAAATGTAAATTTACAATATTTGGGTTAAATACCTATTAATAAAATGAAAATGAAACTGCATTTACCTACATAGCTTAAAGACTTAACCTTCTTACACTAAAATAAATAGCATTTAAAACATTTTCTGTAATGAATAGTTACTATTATTTTATTTTATGTTCCAAAACCCTTCTGTTAAACAAATTTTAACACTTAAACTTTTTAGAAATAACTTTATTTTGCACAGAGACTTAATACCGGTCCGATCTATCCGTATATTAGCACTGATGTAGGGTGGATATATATAGCACCGCGTCTTACTACGCGTTTGGGTTGTACATCTATGTAGTAATTAAGCTAATGGAATAGGAATCAAATAGCCGAAACTATTATTTGTGCATAAATAATAGCTTCGGCTATTTGATTCTTAAATATGCAATCCCTTTCAATTATAATAATTGTACATGTGGCAGCATTAAGCCAACTACCGAGTCGAAGGTGGCTGCGTTATCTGATTGCTCGAGATCTTAATAAAATCACACATGTTTAGCCGACGATTTCCGCACGTTCATCATAGACTTTGCCTTAAAATATGAGTGAAGAATGACCCTGAACATGGGACGATTCCTGGATAGCTCAGTCGTTAGATCATTGACGTACTAAACTAAACGTCCAGAATTCGATTCCCGTATCTAGGTGTCATTTTTTAATTTTCAGAATATAATGGGATAGGGATAATCAAGGTTGAATGAATAAAGGTTGTGTACCCACATTTTCGTGGAGGGAGAGTGAAAAACAATTTTGGAAAACCACCTTCAGTAAATCCGACCGGAATTAGAGCCCAGATCTGGCCATCATCGGCAGTATAATCTGTTGCGAGAGTGGTACCATGTGGCCACTGGCGTAGTTAGTATATATACGTATAAACCGAATGGGTAGTAAGGCACAGAGTATAATAAAAAAATAATATGTGGCCACCGAAGTGGGTCGATGGGTGGAAATCCATCTAGGCAAAAACCTTCTCTGGATACCCGACCAGAATTCAAACCCCGACCTCCCCGTCAATGAAACACCAGAATAGATAAACCTAAAATTTAGTCCAGTGTCCACTAATGCAGGTCACTGACAATTTTAAGGCCAATTTTCTTTGTATATATGTGACTTATATAAAATAAACTTGATACAATTTCATGTGATGTCTCACAATAATTAGCGGTCAAACGCTTCTTTACCACAAATTAAAGCCAAGGAAGACAACCAATTACCCCAAATTTCTTTATTTGCGAAGTTTACACCTACAGCAATGAAGAATGATCTTGACTTCTTTAGAATGATGCCGACCGTTTAACTTAACCAAGTCTTGAATGGACAGCGTGTTATGTAGGAGCAACGTGATGTAGCCCATTCATCTTCATGATCTGCAAGGGAAGCTACAGAGAAAAAAGCTTAATAGGCTTGAAGGCTTTAGAGTCCTTGATTGCTTCTCATTCCCCCCTCGTCCATTGGCCATCCCACCAGTCTGGTCAGGAAACTCAGTAGCTGACTGCTCTCGATTGGCACTGCCGCTTGTTGCACTCCTGGTATCACCCTGAGCTGGATTTGCACTCGTAAATAAGATACATAATAATCAACAACAGTCGTATATGATAGTTTTATAATGATCTGTGCGGGTCGAGATGTTGCTCTGATTGCTTATTCAAAAGTTTCATTTCTATAGCTATGTAACCAGTTTTAATTAATGAGTGCATTCAAAAGGTATCTTAGTAATATGGACAATTATCAATGGACTAACGTCATAAAATGGCAAGGAAAAGGTGAGAACTGAAACCATTATTAGTTATATTTTGATATTGTCTTATTATAAATTTCGTTTTACATCTTTTTTATTAAAACATTCAACAATACTTTTCATTTTATCAAAACATAAAAATTTAGACGTTATTATGTTATGTCAAATGTTTATATTTGGTTATGCTATTAATATGCGTCTGATCCTTTGTATGTAAACTTCATTTACATTGGTAGATAACAACAGTCTTAACGTGTTTGAACACTCTGTGGACCTATATTATAATCTGCACCATAGTGGAACCAAGAAAGGCAAGTTTGCCACCTTACAGGGTAAACAGAGGTTACACCTAGCTCGCCCTGAAAAATCACTATATTGCTTTAATGATTTTGCTATGACTCTATCTTATAAACCACACCATAGTAGAACCCAGCAAGAAAAGCTATATACCTTTCAGGGTAAATGGAGGGTAAATATAAGTGGTTTTTACAGTTAGAATAAACCGTCTTGTTCAAACTGTTTATGCTTGCGTAGAAACTAAACTACTAGTTTTATTTTAGCCTGGGACAGATGTTCAATTAGATATATCGTAGGTGTGAGTTTGTTATAAATTGAGTTTAATTTACATTTTTAATTAGTGTGTAAAAAAAAGTCAAAAGGATGGATTAATTTAATTAGAAAAAACACGCAAAAATTTACCTAAGACATGAAAATAATCTTCGTAAGCATACACGAGATAGTACACACATACTAAAATAAACACTAACAGATTAAAAAACAATTGAAGCATAGTGTACCTATGAGATCCAGACAAACATGAATATCACAGCCACCATAGATAACATTATAGTTTATAGAGGGAAACACCCCTCCACCTACATATATATATATATATATAGCCAACAAATTATTAAATTATGATTATACAAATAAAACACTTACGAATGTCATCAAAAAACATAAAAAAGTGGATTATTATCGTTTGCACCTTTGGATCAGTAATGAGCTAAGTTTAGACTCGTATGTACAATAAAAGCGTCAGTAATCTTCCTACTGTACTCCATAGTGGTATGTGAAGGTCATTTAAAAAAATAAAAAGCGAAGTCGAAGAGAAGCTTGTAACATGCAGCAAAAAGTCAAAGCCGTGGATAAAGTTTTTTTTTTTCATTAAAGTTGATTCTCATTTTCCGCTCTGTACTGTACATTCATTTATATGAGCCCTTTTGATTAATAAAGCAAAGAAGAAGCTATTAAAACTTAGGTATCAAAGGTGCAGTTGTCAAGTCATCATAAATTATTCCAACGAGATAGAATATCAAGGACATGATAGTGAATACGTGTGCCATGAATTGAAAACAAGCCAGGAAGATAGAACAACCTTTCTTTGCTGCATACTAGTGCCCTGTCAGTTTATGGTGTTACAAATTGGCAGGAATAATCCATTTGGACAAAATAGTGTGGGGGATAGTGAATATAATAAATTATCTTTTCTCTTACTTAACTATATGCTTTACCGATGCTTTGGATTATGTTATAGATGCAATTTAATCACTAGTCCGTGTTGAAATACTTTTTAATAGCCGCTATAAATATGTTGATGTGTTGAAATGTGTCATATTTAGTGAGTTAATTCGAATCTGTTCATAATGTGACAACATATTATTTTTCTTTCGAAATGTTTTAGATGATGCGAAGGATATTGTGATTGTGAAAATCTGATTGAAGTATATTTGACCTTCGACTTCAATATTTCGAAGCTTTACACATCCCAAGTAGATATATAGATATCTGACCCTCTTCCCAATCTAACTAATGTGCTTGCTAAGAATTAACTAATCAACAACTTACTCAATATAAAACTAGAAACCAAATACCAAGAAATACTATACCTATTCAAACTGAAACTTTAACAATGAAAAATACAGTTTATGTAAATAACGAAAACAAAAATCGGCCCATATAATTTTAGTACTCAGCATCACTTACGTAAAATAAATTTATATTTTCATCAATAAAGAATTTAGTAAGAACTAAGACTGATTAAGTCTATTATCCAGCTTACATAGTTAAAATTATGTTAGAATAGTGATTTTAAAATGTGTGGTCCGTGGGCCGGTGGCGGTCCACAGCAAACTCCCATGAAAGAAAGGAATATGTTCTAATAAGCATAACGTTGATATGCCTAAGCACCGAATTTCGTATTTAATAAATATTAGTTCTGTATTTTTATTACTGTTCCAAACTGAAAATAATATATATTGTTTGAATATTAAAAAAACTTTTCCATTTAATATTTATAACCCTTCCATCCCATACATACAAAAGTTGGCAACCCTAAACTGGTCCCTGACACACTAGAAAAAATATTGCTGTAGTCTTCCACCTCAAACAATAAAAGAAGCACTGATTTAGAACATAAATATCTAATTCAACAAATAGTCCCTATCACTTCAAAGTGAATATACAAACAATTCCGTGACCTGAAAAAACAAAAAAAACTTTCAGATATCTTCATACACTTATGGCAAACGAGGTATCAACCGAAAAAATCTTTAGTCCTTTAATAATTATACCTAGATCTGATAATATATCTAAAAAATATTGTAAGCAAAAGGCCGTATCAACAATAACAAGAATAAAATAAAAAAGCCCTACATTCGCAGATTTCAACAATTACAGGTAGATCGTTATGAATTGTATGCTATAATTCTAAAATAGTGTTAAACCATTAAATATAATCTTTATTTGCTTAAAGATATTAAATGCAGAAAATATATTTTTTTAATTAGTAATATTATTATTACTAAGTATTAGTCATGACAAATTTGCAATAGTTATATCTATTGATCTTAGTAAATTATTTGGTTTTCTAACAGCAGATATTTTGGCTAAATCACTTCAACAAATTGACATTTAGAATAGATTTATACACAAATATTTTTTCTTAACCACTTTATGCTACTTTTCTTAAATTGGATCCGAGAAAATTGAAAATAATGGTACAATCAAAGTACCTTAAGGGTCAATTCTTGGAACAATATATACATACGTATATATATTATAACTACGGCTAGGATGCTTATGATGTCCTATTTTAATTCAAAATTTCATTTTATTGTTGAATTGTTTTGAGATATCCCGGCTTCAATTTTTTTTTATTTAGCATGTAATTGCATATGTAGGCTCTTTTTCAATTTTAAGGCATATTTATACCATATCTAGGATATTTAGTGCGTATTTTAAAGAATTCTATAGATTAATTTTTTGGAAAGTAAAAATTACTTACACCTAATTATTATATGTTTTTCAAAGTCTAAATAAATAATATTTTTAAACTTGATACCTTTTTTTAGAGAATAATTCTAAAATAATAGATCCAAAATTTCCAGTCAACTTTAGTCAATGAAAGGTATGTTGAAAAAGCCAAAACTATTTATTTGTTAACTTTTTAAAATGGTTTTAAAAACTTTTTAAGGGAACATTTAATTCTTTAATGCATAGATATTCTAGGTTTAGCTATAATATAAGTTTTTAGATATAAGTACCTAGATGAAATGAACCACTATCTATGGTATTAATAATATCAGTATACACAGACGCAAGAACTATCAAAACCAGCCAGTCTACTCGAACTGTTACTGAAGATACGCGAGATAAGAAATTATTATTGGTGAATTATTATTATTATTATTATTATTATTATTATTATTAGCACCGCGTCTTACTACCCGTTCGGGTTATACGCACTTACGCTAATGTGTAATGGCAGGGTGATTGTGAGATGAAATGGAGGACCTACAGTTTAACGTGGAATCCGAACCACGGTGGAGGCCTGGCATTCCTCACATTCACAAGTTGTGATTAATACACATCTTGTCAGAGGTGAAGGAAGGGTTTGGCAATCAGATAAATTTGTGCCGGGACCGAGGATTGAACCCCGGACCCCTAACACAGAAGTCTGACACCTTACCCCTAGACCACCAGGTCACCTATTATTGGTGAACATATATTACCATGGCTGTGGTCAGATTCGGAGGGTAAATGATCACTTATCAGGATTTCGATCGAGAACCTCACTTTAAGGTGGGGTGGAAAGGAAGGCGGGTTTTTGTAACAACATTTTGCTTGACCACGAAAAATAAAATATTGCTTCAGTTGAAACATTTAGTTTAATTTTTTTACACATAATTATCTCAACATTAGAAAAAAATGTTTAGGCGTCCAACCCGAACGGGTACACACGGTGCTAAAAGTAATATTTATACATATTTATTATAGACATCGCAACATTTGACCAGGACATTCTTCCTTTATTTAAAAAAATTATGTTCACACAACTATAGTTTTGCTGGCTATTCGAGAACTGTTATGACCACTATATGTAGAAAATTAAACCAAACTTTACTGCTGAAGCAATATTTTATTTCTTTTGTTCAAAAAGTTTATTTGGTTATAAAAAAAACTGCAAAACAACTGAAATTGGCTTGAGTTCCCTTCCACCCCACATTATAAAGACTATGTCTAGTGTTTTCTACAAGTTTAAATCAAACCAAGTGTGTTTAATACAGTATTTTTCGCAATATTTGTAAACTGACTTGTTCGGTGGCTTTCACACCTGATGGTTTTTAGTTATTACCATGGACGACACGGAACCGTGATTATCGAGGTACACATATTTAAAGGAGAGCTTTCCCACGTACGGTATGGCGAGAATGTCGTGGGCAACCACATTGGAAGCGACGGCGTATCTCGACCTAGCGACGGTCGCCGTGCTGTGAACGGCGCGCTGAAATGGTCAAGAAAATTTGTGTCTAATGCCTCTCTTCACACAACAGGGTATTTAACCTTCGGTCCTCACGGTGTGCTAGCTTCACTCCCACATTGTTCGTTGTATTGAGCAGGCACTATGGCTTCCGGAACTTTCAAAATCTATATTGAGGCATTACTCGCACAAGTTTTATTGCATCCTGTGCTTTGGGACAGAAGTTTAGAGGAATACAAATCTTGGGCTTAGTCATCATTAGCCTGGACGGAAGTTTGTACTCTAATCAAACCTGAATTTGAGACGTTGGACGATAACAAGACACACAGAATAACTTCTTCCTTTGGTCCATGTCAGCACACTGAAACAGAACGAAGAAATGGAGGGGGCAAATCGGATGGGAATTCAACAAGGCACGGCGTACCGTTGCTGCAGGCGGTGAGCGCAGTCTTTATTCATGATGCGTGCTGTGCCGTCCACGCCATAAAAATCGTCACTTGTGAAAACCGTCTAATAGGGACTTGTAATAATAGTTCATTGCACACTAAAGCTATGAAAATATAGATGGAAAAATCCAGCAGTATATAGTCACAGATTTACATATACACGGTGACCTGGTGGTCTAGAGGTAAGGTGTCAGACTTCTGTGCGGTTCAATCCTCGGTCCCTGCACAGATTTATCTGATTGCCAAACCCTTTCTTCACCTCTGATAAGACGTGTATTAATCACAACTTGTGAATGTGTGGAATGCCAGGCCTCCACCGTGGTTCGGATCCTACGTTAAATTGTAAGCCTTCCATTTCATCTCATAATCACCCTACCATAACACATTAGCGTAAGTGCGTATAACCCGAATGGGTAGTAAGATGCAGTGCTAATAATAATAATAAACATATACACGGGCCACGAACCAGCAACCCGGCCTATGAATGAACGTAACGAGGAGTGTTTGCAAAATGCCAAAAGACCCTCTTGCTCGTCCAAAAGGTAAATGGCACATTAATCAAAGTCAGCTCTAAGTGGGGCCTATCACTAGTCTAAAATCATTGATTAAAACTGTATTGTAATATGTCACAGCCTTAGAACGGTAAAAATAATCCATATCTATCTTTTTGATGTATCTAACGCTTACATACCACATTGAATTTATGTACCATAGGTAAGAGATATACATTTTTTTTTATCTTTACGTCTCTTATGCCTAGTTATATTAAAATAAATGATCTACAATTCTCAGTTTTAAACAACTTAAATCAATTCAGATTTTTAGAACGCTTTAAAATTATAAGGTAGTCTACTGACATTCTTAAGGCCAAATGTTCAATATCAACGCACAATACAAATATATATTTATTTTAATGTCTTCTATCAGCCAAAGATAGAAACCCAGAAAAATAACACTCATAGGTAGCAACACAGAATAACATAGAAATTATGGTGAGGGGTAGAACGGGCAGAACAGAATGTAAAAGCTTGGTAATGAAAGAGGTAGTTCCTACAAGAATAAAACTGATACATTATTTTCTAAGATAGTAAGATTAATATTTATTCTGGACTAAACAGTTGCTAAACATATTTCCATCAAAGTATCACAGCATGTTTACAAATTCTAAATTTATTATGTTTTTACTTTGGCTTTAAATTTAAATTTCGAATACACGTAGAATCTATGTATTATTTATTTCAGCCTCAGTGTGACCCTCAGATGAGGTCACATATTCTAAGGAGATATACTCTCTCAGGATTATTCTTTTACTGGTGGCTCAAGTTTCGAATTCCGGCCGAGTACGTCATGTGACTGAATAGCAACCCTAATTTTGAAACTTACGAGAAAACTCACTAGTGAGCTAACAATCAAGTCAGGATATCGCAAACCGCAGGCTGTACCAAAACAGAGCTAATTTTGAAACGTTTCTGTAATGTGAATTGGTGTGGCGTTGTGCTGCTAGCGACTAAGTTTTCAACCCAACAACAATGGATAACTGATGAAGTTCCAAAGAATTATGACCAATGGAATACAAACGCGCCATATTACGAGATACGTATCAGACCATGTGCAGGGGCGTCGCACAAAATATATTTTGGAGGGGGAGGGACTGAGACAGTGAATTCTCCAACTCTAGGCGTTCTGAAATAATTAGAAAAATTCTCAGGTGACCAGGTAACAAGGACAACATTGAGAACACCGAGGGGACTGGAGTTATGGAAACGAAGGCCGGGGGGGTTTTCCCCAGGAAATTTGTAAAGTTTGAGGTGATAGTTGGGCCTTAAATCGACTGTATTTGTAAAGCTATTTGTCAATGATGATTTTTTTCAATTTACAAGTTTTATTGTTTTGACATTCACCATTATTGCGTGTAGGGAAATTAATAAGTCTCAGCTTGTAAAAACTTCCGGCTTTGTCAAGTGATAAACTCAAAATATTACCTAAACCCCTTCTTAAGGCTGCTAGTATCTAGTAGGCTAGTAGTAGTAGTAGTAGTAGTAGTAGTCTTAAAATTAGTAGGCGGTGACAACGGCGTTACTAGGCAACTTGATTAACTAAACTTCCTATCGAATTTACTACAGAAAATATCTCCTTCCAATCTTGGATGAGTTATGAAGTTGGGAGCTTTTGAAGAGTGGGGATCGATAGCCCGGAGATTCAAAATTGGCCTGTACATGTCTACCGAGATGAACTTTCATAATTGAAAGTACTTTGGTACAGGGTATTTTAGAATCTATCAATTCAAGATCTTCAATCTCCACAAAATCCCCAGATTTTAAGTTTTTTTCCCCAACATTTGAGGGCGTAACACCCCGCTACCCTTGCCCCCCCCCCTCCTCCCCCCAGTGCGATGCCCCTAACAATGTGTAAATATTGGTCCATAAACGTTCAATAAGTCATAGATGGACTACATCACGGCTACTAGCCAGAACTTGTATCACAATATTCATTATATACACATTTTAACATTTAGGATTGTGATGAATATAATTTTTATGAAAAAATACGACAAATCATATCGAATCATTTTGGCTATCATTTCCCTAAAATGGAATTTTAAAAATGTGAAATATTAAAACATTTAAGTTGTCTAATATTGAAATTATATAATATGTTTAGTTTCATAACACCCAAATAGTGTTAACAAGTGATGTAAATTGGATTGCCAATTGTAAACAATATGCAGTGTCTGATATCCCATAGTAACTCTATTGTACTTAAGAGTAAAATTATTCAGCCATTATCATTAATCATTTCCATATTAAGTTGATACATATCTTTGACTTAATAGACAAATAAAAATATTTTGGACATTAATTAAGGTAGTACATGGTCTAAGGCGTTACTCTCGCCAATTGCAATTGACTAGACTGCTGAAGATGGGGAGATCCGAGTTCAATCCCATCCGGGTGTACTGAGGGTGGTTTTTCCTAGGTGGTTTTCCACTCTCCCTCCATGAAAATGCACGTACACATCCTATAAATTTAACCTTGCTAATCCCTAGCACATTAGTGTAATTAGTAAATGGGCGTATAGCCCGAACGGGCAGAAAGACGCGGTGCTTAAAAGATACAAATATCTAAGGTACTAATTTATTTACAGCATAGTGTTTTCGAAATACACTTTAATTTGTTGTTGAATACCTAAGTGGTAGCTTACTGTTCAGAAGGTGTTAGAGAAATATCACGTTCCTTGTAAGGTTTTCACAACAAAAAAGCCAATAGTAAACTATTATTGTCGCTACTTTTTCAGGGCCTTTACATAAATGTAAATGTTCGTTGTTGTCTGTGTGTTGTTGGTGGTCTTACGAAGTTTCTTTGGATTTAAAGTTGACAGAGATTCTCGATGATACATTTTGATAGAATATGAATCCCTAGTAGAATCAACAATAGGTATATTGCTAGCGAGCATTAATATTTTAATATTGGATGCCTTCTTAATATAACACACCGTTGATCACAATGTTTAAGTAATCCAGTTTGTAATATATGTAGAAGTTAAAAAAAAGTCCCTGAGTGATACATCCTCACTTTTCCTTAGGTACGTAAGCCAAATTTGAGATTTCAACGTCTATTTGTCTTGTAGTTACCCGTACTGGTGGTCAAGTTGCCTATATAAAGCTCGCTACATATATTATACAATTTAAAAAAACGCCTGAGGTGCACATCTCAAGGTTCCCTTAAGTGCATATGTCCTATTTCATATTCTCATATTACTTGGTTTTTTGAGATATCCGCGATGGCGACCACAAGGATTAAGACGTCATACTCTCAATTTATTTAAAAGCACCCACTAAAGGACTGGCTACATGGAGCCGCACCGCACTATATTTTTTCGTTGGAATGCTTACCATGTTTTTAAATGCAAGTGGCTACGTGAGTCTGCACCGCACCGCACCGACGTGGACAAATCATCGAGAGAGCATTGCTCCGCACTTTTCCGGTGCGGCGCAGACCGTGTAGCCACCTGCCACCGGAAATAGATGTTTGGGAGCTTTGTTTGCATGGTAAAACTAGGCATTTCTTTCACAGCCGTTGCACGTGTGACACTAATCATTGGTTCCAACATTACGTACAAGATAAACAATATTATATACAACAACTTATTGAACAACAAACATTCTTATTCTTAATTACTAGCTAAATTAAAACTTTATTCTTCGTAATTAATAGCTATCTTAATTTTATGAAAATAGGTGAAAACCTATGCAAGTAAAAATAAAAATACAAACTTATTTTGTAATAGAACTCGGTCTATAAAGAATAAAAATTGTTAGAAAATGCGGTGCGGTGCGGGTTGGCTACGTGTATCCATACCTTAAGATTTCACTAAATAAGTAGGCCCATGGCCAGTTTCATATTTCTATATTTTTTGTTTTTTTACCTATCTGGATTGGTAGGTCCCGTGGTATAATGCGTCAAGTTAACAATAAATATACCCAATTCGGTGGTCGCATGGTCTAAGGTGCTCCTTTTACAATATACTAGACTGTTGAAGACGGGTATATCGGGGTTCAATTCTGGTCAGATGTACTGAGAGTGGTTTTCCCAAAATGGTTTTCCACTCTCCCTCCACGCAAGTGTGGGTACACTTGCTCTAAATTAAACCTTACTGATCCCTAACACATTAGTGTAATTAGTACATATATATACAACTAGAATGGGTAGTAAGAAGCGGTGCTGAAAAATATAAAAATAAAGCAATTAATGTAAAAGTTAAATTAAAAATACTCCATAGGTGCACACTGCTCATCCTAAAAGTTTCCCTAAGTACAAATATACATTTTAAGCTTTCTAGTAGGTTTATTGATCTTAAAGCTACCCGTACCAGTGGTCATGTTGTCTAAGAAATCAGTCTCTCAATATATGGTTAAAAAAAAAGAGCGTGAGATGTACACCACCAAGTTTCACTTGATATATATTCAATGTTCAAACTAAATTTTCTTGATTGTGATGGAGTGGTCACACAGACTTAGTCACCATACTTGCACTAGATCTATAAGTAAAGTAATAAAACCAAGGTACACCCCTATAAGTATATTTAGTCCAATTCCCCTATGACAAGTTTCAGCTTTATAGGTTTCTTTGTTTAATAAATACCCGTATGAGTTGACATGCTTTATAAGATGTAAGGCTTGAAACATTTCAAAGTAAAATATTTAGATGATTAGAATATTATGGATATTCAAAAGTTAATTAATTAATTATTATTTTTTATCACTATTTTAGAGTTCGTAGTATATTTAGTTCCAGCAATGGCTATAAGTGACTTACAGTGCTGTAAAACTATTTCAGAGATTTTTCCCTGAGGGAAAAGAATGGAGGATGTGGATTTTAAGGACCTGAATCAGCAGCTATCTTCAACAAGGCATAACACATAAATGTGTAAAAACCATATCATGTGGCCACCCGGCAAAGAAATATTGATTTCTGATTAAGAGGCCATATACTATATTATAAAATCCACAATTTATTCATAATAAACAAAAAGTACGCAAACATTTTGAAGATACGACATACATAATGTATAAAATAATATATTCTGATAAACGTGTCATTAAAAATATATAATAAAATCTTACATAAATATAATTTTATCCACAAAATTGCAAAAAAAAATAAAAAAATAGATGTATAGATAAATATACCAGATATTAAAATAAAATACTATACAATAACAAATAAGTTGAAACTGGTGGTAATAATAATAATAATAATAATAATAATAATAATAATAATAATAATAATAATAATAATAATTATTATTATTATTATTATTATTATAATTATTTCAATAACATTATACACTATAAAGGGACAAAAGGCATTTAAAATTAGGCCTACTTTGTACCAAAGTGTAATGACAGTGAAAAATCCATAAAATATGTAGAGAACACACATACCTATGCTATTTGTTAATTATTTTGCATGTTTTCAGGTTACATTTTGGAAATAGGACAGCTGTATCCACTGTTAACATGACAAAACAATTTACTACACTTAATTTGCCCATGTCTATGGATGGTGACGTGATGCCTTGCGAAGGAAATGTTGAAGTAACATTCTTAGACGATCCAGAAAATGGCCGTTTACCTGATGTTGTGGCCGAGACAAAGATTAACACTTCGTCAAACATGGAATACAGTGAAACTTACGTTTCAATTGCTGTCCAAGTTTTTATTCCATTTCTTATCGCAGGCTTTGGAATGGTTGGTGCTGGTCTCGTACTCGATCTTGTACAGGTAACTATCTTGTTCTTTATACTACGTCTAATGTGTAAAATTAATTTTATAACTATACATATATTTTTAGTACCGCGTCTTAATACCCATATGATATGAGTAGTGCGCTATATATATATAAATATAAATAAAATTAATATTATAAACAAACTAGATATGAGTGATTATAAGTAACATGATGTTTATAATGAATATAGGTAGCCATCGTATAGCACGAAGTCTACGTCCCTTGGAAATATCATTTAACAAAGTTGTCTATCAGTGAAGTTATGACAAGTCAAGGTTTGATTTCCTATGTTAATGTGTTGACGTTTCATCCGGCGAGTTTTAAGGATTTAACATTGAAACCAAAGTCATAAATTCTTAAATAAATCTAGAAATAATCTTACATTGCCACAACATTATTATTTATTTGAACTTGAAGTAGTTTGTTTGTAAGTAATTTTTTTTAATCGTCCACAACTAAGAAAATTTGGTTTGTTCACGAAATGGCCTGTAGGAATCTTCCTTTAGGTTTTATATTAAAAAGTCCTAGGATAGAAAGCAAACAATGTTACCACCAACTCTATTATCTCTTTGCTACGGCCACACTAGACTAAAGGGAAAGTGGGGGTAATCTACAGAAGATATAAAAAAGTAAAACATTAGCAAGAATTAAATAACAATATGAATGGTTTATTCAAGAT
>CABFWB010005651.1:30462-42471 GCA_902151455.1 Timema bartmani | reverse complement strand
ATTATTAGATCCAGTTAAAATCTATTTAAAGTCACATTATCTACTGCAAGTCCTCCTCATATTCTTGAACTAAATCACTTCCTAGATATAGAATAGCAGATAAGGATGTGCCCAAAAATATTCAATGCTGGAACAGCAATTTCGATAAATAACAATTTCTTGAGTTCTACCAAACAGATTTTAACTCATGTATTTTATTTTTTTGTTATTACAAGGTATGTTGGGTTTTATTAGAAACCTTGTGACTTAGGCAAGCAAGAAAGTTGACTTGAGTGATTCTAATTTATATCTAGATTAAATATGAATAGTTCACTGTATTGTCAACAAATAATATGGTGAGGTGAGTTTGTAGTTGTTGATATAAGACAAATAAGTCTTTGAAAAACATATTACTTTATTGACAGGGTTTATTTTAATGAATTAAAGTAAATAAAAGTGTACCTCTGATTGAACAATATTGGTTTACTTATGTGTGATAAATGATGGCTATAGTCTTAATTAAAACTCTCCTCTCTCAAAATAAGTCAATATGAGAAAAAGAATAAAACATCAACAATATTAGTTTTGATGACAGGGAGAGTTAAAACTAGAATAATATCAATTAATTAAACCAATATGTGTATCATTAACTTACTCCATACACACTAGAAAATTAATTCAATAACACCAACACTTTTTATTGTTTATTATAATATATGTCATGAGCATAGTGGCATTCGATGACAGACTTTTTAAATGAAAAGAAAAAGTTGTCATTAAATTCCAGGACACTCTTGACAGATATTTAAGAACTGTTGTGGTCACCATGTGAAGAAAATTTAACTCTATGTTTTGACCGAAGGAAATATTGTATTTATTTTGCAAAAAAAAAAATTGTTATAAAAACTGCAAAAACACTAACCTTTTTTCTCGTCCCCAAGAATCCCCCCTTAACATTTAGATTGTGAACTTGTCTTTAATTCTCTTGAAACAAATTAAGTTTTCATGCAGTGAAATATGTTTGAAACCAGAAAAAAAAACCAATTTAACAGGATCATGATCATTATAATTATATAATGATAAAGGAAATTAAAATTATGAGCTTCATTTTTACATTCCATTTGATTAAAAATTATTTTGAAACTGATTTTTAAAAACTCACAAATGCACATTAGTACACTATAATAATAATTTTTAAAAGTTACGTTTAAATATATACCGTTCTTTGATGTAGTAGAATATTACCGAGATTAAATATATTCTCAATAAATACGAATCTCAAAATTTTCTTTGAAATTAGCTGTTTTATTGGATTTGTATTTGTTTTACTTATCGATAACAATCTTTCAAACGATTAAGCATAGCACCCGATTCAGTGTTCGAATGGTCTAAGGCATAACGCTCATTATTGACTGGAATCCTGGTAACAAGGAGATCGGGGTTAGAATCTCGGTCAGGTGTGAAGGTGTTTATAAAGATTGTTTACTCTCTCCAAGCAAATACAGGTATATCTCCTGTGAATTAAGCCTTCATCTCTAAAACATAAGTGTAGTTAAAACATATTAGTTTTACCTGAAATGGGTATCAAGATCATTTAAAAATATGAATAATCAGTTGTCTTTATTTCTTTATAACTAATAAATGATTTCAAGTCACAATGAAAATAGCACATTGACACTGAAAGTTCAACTTTGCTAAATGCACAACAATAAACAATGCTTTGGAAAATTACTAATTGCTTTATGTTTTGGAAACTTATCAGGCTGCACAAATTTAACAATAAGAATTGTTTGATGTAAATAGTGGGTTAATTGTTTGCTGTTCGATTGTTTTAACTCTATTTCTGTATTTTATTATTTATTATTGTTTTTACAGGTGATTAATTCACGAAGAGTTTTAGCTGCTAGCACATGGCACAGAACTAAAAGTGACCTTAAAACCAATAGTATTATATTGGTAATATTATTGTGGGTTGAAATATAGCAAGTTATGGTGGGAGTGTAGGACACACAAGAAATGGCCAGTGTTTTGGCAGTTTTTATACAAAGAATTTTTGTTGGCGAAAATAAATCAAATATTTCTCTAGTAGAAACATAAGAGTTTAATGTTCTTCACAATGTGACCTCAACAGTTCTTGGATATCTGTCAAGAGCATGGTAGCATTTAAACTTTTTAAATGAAGAGAAAAAAATTCTCATTGGATTTCATGACACACTTGTTAGATATTCAACAAATTGTTGAGGTCACCATGTGAAGAAAGTTAACTCTGTTTCTACTGGAGGGATATATAATTTCTTTTGACCGAAAAAAAGTTTTACTATAAAAACTGCAAAAACACTGGCATTTTCTCATCTTAGGTAACCAATTTTGTGAATTTGGTCATCCCGAAAGAATCTTGAGCAATATATTATATAATACATCTAAAGATAAGGCAGATAATTGTATAACACCTCCACCGGCCTGGCAAAAAATGGCAAAAATCTTCCTACGCCTTCCCTCTAAAGCATTGTAACATTATAATTTAACCCAAAACTTGACATAAAGTCCAAATTCAAAACATAATTTACTCAAGAACCGGGCAAAAGCCTGACTTAAGCACATAAACATGAAGTAAGAGTTAAGTGGGCTCAATGGGGGTGGGGGGTTAAATTGTGAGAAGGTGGTTAAGGGGAGTCGGGGGACAGGCGAGGTAGTTTCAAACTGAAGGCAGAAAGCTGAAAAGGGGTGAGGGGGTGTAGAAGAGGGAGGAGAGTGGGCGTGACTCATGCAAACTAAATATTAGTTCTGTGTTTGTGTTGTTATCTATGGAAGTTAAAATATTGATCCAGTCCAGTGGTGGCCTAGCAACTCTTGACTCACTCTCTCTCTCTCTCTCTCTGTCTCTAACACCCTGTTCTACCCCTTGCTCTCCTCTACCCTTACCCCTAGAGCTCACAGAATTTAACACACAATTACCAATCAAGAGATAGAATACGTGTGAGAGAGAAGGCAACAAACTGCTACCCCATTGTTCATCGAGCCACAATGTCAGAGACGCAGGAGGNAAGAGATAGAATACGTGTGAGAGAGAAGGCAACAAACTGCTACCCCATTGTTCATCGAGCCACAATGTCAGAGACGCAGGAGGAAGGTTGGAAGGGGGGGGGGGGGCAGGGGTAGCAGCTCCCCAGTGCTGCCACCTTCATTACTAACACCAATATTGCAACTTACACTAGTGCAAGAGTTTGGGTAGGTTGCACCGCGAGGCTCAATGTTACATACCAAAGTATAAAGAAAATAAACTTAAAAAAAAGTGTTGACCGAGTCTAAATTAAATTTAAAATCTTTGTTTCTTAATTGGGAAAACTCCAGTAATGGGGATCATAAATGCAGGGCTGTGGACTCGGTACGCCAAGCCTTCGACTCCTCTATTTTTCTACTGCCTAACTTCAACTCCTTCATAAATGGCTAAATTATTTTAGTTTGTAATAAGTTTACTGCAGTAAATGCTCCAACACAGATTACTTCATGAGAAGCTTCTTTGACATTGTGAATATATATTTAAATAAATTTATAAATCCAAATTACAAATATTGCTCTTAAAGAAAAAAGTATAAAATTAGAATGATATAGTTAGCATATATTGTCACAATATTATATATTTTATTATGAAGCTGTAGCCAAAGTTGGTACATTTTTTACTGAGTCCAACTCAAAACTCCGACTCCACAGCCCTGCGTAAAGGGCCTCAAGATGATTTGTTGTGGTCTGCTGATGCTCTATGACAGGGGTCGCCAAACTTTATGAGTCTTAGAGCTACTTTTAATTTGTCACTCAGGGGTCACCAAACTCTTTGAATCTTGGAGCTACTTTAAATTTGTCAAACTGTTTCGAGAGTTACTCAGGTTAAAAATTTGCATTATCACATATTGGCTGTTATTGTAACATATATAGACGGCGACCTCTGATCTATGAACTATTAATTACTATGCATTTACTGAAAAGTAGCTATATAGAATAATTAATTCATAATTAATAGTGAGTAAAAATGAAAAAGAATTAAAATAAGAGAAAAAATCAAATTTGAAACTCTTCACAAAAGAAATAAACATATCAGCAACTATAATTTTGGTAAGAAGGCACTTTTAAAAAATACAGACCTTTTTTTAGGTAAACAGTGATAACATGTCACTATATTATTAGTGTTATTTGATAAGTATTGATTATATACAGGTTGATTCAAAAGTTAGGCCAAAGCTTAATGAGTGTATTGAGTGACAAAGTAAAAAAATAACTTTTGAATAGGAATCCATGTCCTCTGAAGTCATCCTGAGTCAGGCGAGGCCATTGAAGGTGGGGGGATTCGATACCATTCCACTGAAATAAGAATGCATTCAGAAATTCTTGCAAGTTGAAAGAAAAAATGTGCTGGTGTTCCTTCCTGTTGCACATAAATGTTCTGACATGCAATAAGTGGCACATCTGTTAACAGCTATGGCACAATTTATTCCAGAAAGATCCTGTACATTGTCCAGTCAAACATGGTGGCAGGAGGTCATCGCCGATGATACCCACTCATACATTCAGAGCAAACTTCACTTGATGGACGCGAGCAACGGTAGCATGGAGGTTCTATTCAGCACAAACACGGCTGTTACGGCAATTTAAGAAGCCATCTCTGGTGAATGATGTCTTATGCATGAACACTACTTTGCTCAAAATATGAGGCTCATTCAGACAACTCTGCAAAATTCACTGATGGTGTCTGTGGATTGGGGTCAAAGTTATGTCCCTGTTGTGTGAGTCAAGAATAAGCTAGTAAGAGAATAGCAAATTATGCTTATTTCAGAGGAATGGTATCAGACTTGTCCACCTTCAATGGCCTCGCCTGACTCATTATGATTTCAGAGGACATAGATTCCCATTCAAAGGTTGTTTTACTTGAGACGCTCTTTACGCTCCTTAAGTTTTTACCTAACCTTTTGAATCATCCTGTATATCAAAAGTAACAACTGCAGATGACATGACTTGACATGAAAACTATTTTAGTAGCTTTTGATTTACGTATTTTGTCTCTTTATAAAATGTTTCATTTACTTATCTCCAATTTTAAAACAAATATAGGCCTACTGTACACTAAATTTTCACACATAATTAACTAATTTTAATTACAGTCTGATTGTCATAGGGAAGCTCTTTATTTGAAAACCGGAAGCTCATGTCACCAAAGAGAGGAAATAAAAATAATTACAATAAGTATTTACATTATTACTGCATTTAGCTAATTATTTTAAGATAAATTACACAGTAATCCATAAGAAAGTATTATTGGAAACTTTAGATAACTTTTTAGATTACATTTTAAATGAATAGAACAAATAAGACATTTCTAGAATGCCAAATTTTAGTGGCTTTCAATCAATCTTGGTGGTCAAAAGTGAGTTCCTATGAAAATCAAGTTTCGATCAGTCCAAATCATTAAACCCAATACCTATCTAGAACTAGTTCTATCCAGCCCACCTCATTACACCCTACCCCTATCTTGAGCTAGTTCTATCCAGTCCACCTCATTACACTCGATCTCTATCTTGAGCTAGTTCTATCCAGTACACCTCATTATATTATAATGTTATCATCTCATCTGTATCTAAGGTTTTGTAACCACATTTGGATGGAGGGAGAGTGGAAAAACATTTAGGAAAAAACCCTCAGTACATCCAACCAGGATTCAAACCCCAGTCTCTCTGTTTATTGCGATAGTGAAGCCATAGACCATGCGGCCACCAAAGCAGGTGAGTTATTTGTTTTCTTCATTTAAGGTAAGGGACTATGTTTCACAACTATAAGGAACAACCCACAAAACTATGAAGATTCATAATAAAGTTTTAAGTAATCCATTCATTAATACGATGGAAAAAAAAGAAAAGAAAAATCAAAATATACTATAAGTCTACCCAAAATTCTTAGTATAGAACCTTGATTAAGAAACAATGTTATTTAAATCATATTAAATATTTTGTAATGACTACTTGTTTTAGTTTGGTTTTATGCACTTTAAAATATTGTAACACAATTAAAAACTTTGTTTTTATGGTGTTCCAACTGGTTCAAAAGTTTGATAATTTTTATAAGCAAAGCTACTTGAGTTTTGAACAAGAAGCAATAGGCTTTTTTTTTTAAATGTTATGCTTGAACACCCCTTAAGTTAGTTCACTGCCACTTTCACAGCCATACAGACAGTTATGACTGTAGTATAAAGATAGCAGCAGTGTTCAGTCAGTCTCACTAATAAAGAGTACCATTCAAAAGAATTATCATTGAAATAAAATTACTGTAATTTTTTTCTAATAAAAGATGCATTGGTTTTATGCTATCATAATAAACACGATTCGTTTGTTGACATTATGGCACACACTAAAAGGACATGTAGAGCGCTGGGTGCCAGCACTGGTGAACCAGCGCTTACAAGTGTTAGCAAGTATGAGTTAAGTCACCATTGTTTCAAGTGTGCCAGAATACAAAGAAAGCTTGTCCAAACTTATCAGCACTCATTGTAAGCGCCGACCAGCAAAGAAAAATGTGTGAAACATTTATTTTCAGCGTTTTTTAAACTTTCAGATACTCTCAAGGTAAAATGTCAGTGAATAATGTTTACTTTTTCATAATAAGGATTACAATTTTAAAATTAATGTCAAAAACAATTTTTTTATTTAACAAGGTCACAAAGTTAAGACATATTTTCTAGAGTGAGTGTCAAAGTAATTTTAACTCATCAATACATAATTTAGACATATATTTTATAATATTTTTAGAGTTAATTTTTTTTTAATCTATGAAAATATGGTGATTATTTTTTTAAGTCCTCCTCCACTAAAGAAAAATGTTTAATTTTTCAATTACTGTCAGAAGTAATTATTAAGAAGATAACTTTTCAACTAGTAAGTAAATGTCTCTATCTTTGGTAAAAATTTATCAAAAAAAGTAGTTATTGCAACACTTTTGACTCTGTACACATAGATTTTAAAAAGACCTATTATTCAGTTAAAAGAAACAAACTATATTAAATTTTAGTGTAGTTTGGGATACTCAAAAAATTTGTCAAGCTAATTGAGGTATGTTCAACTGATACGCATGGCATAGTATGTCTGGGTTGGATGTCACTTATCAGATACTTTCAAAATACATAATGAGTTAAAACAAGGAGATGCATTTTCCCCATTACTTTTTAATCTAGCCTTAGAGAAAGCTATTAGGGTAATGCAAGAGAGCAGGGAAGGGTTGGTATTAAACGTTACACTGCAGCTATTAGGATACATAGATAATTTAGCTTTGTTGGGTAATAGTAATAAGTAAGCTGTTGCAAGAAATGCAGACATTTTATTAGAGGTTAGTAAGTAAATAGGTTTAGAAATGAACACTGAAAAGACTAAGTATATGATCACAGAGAGAACACAGATTGAGGATGCTGACTAAGACATTACTTTGGACAACATATCATTTGACAGGGTTAATGAGTTTATATATTTAGTAACAATTTTAATTAGCAATAACGATATTAGATTGGAAATTAGGAAAATAATACAATGGTGAAATGCATGCTATTACCCAGAAAGTAAGTTGTTGACAACTCACCTGGTTTCAGGGCATGTCTTTAATTTTTATCACCACAGTTAACTACCTACTCAGGTTAAACACATTTATATGATAATTACTATAATGGGGTAAGGATGAGGAAGGAAACATTTCAGAGGTAATCTACCCTCATTTGGGTGGAAGGAGAGTG
Organism: Timema bartmani; assembly: GCA_902151455.1. Classification (NCBI taxonomy): domain Eukaryota; kingdom Metazoa; phylum Arthropoda; class Insecta; order Phasmatodea; family Timematidae; genus Timema; species Timema bartmani. The sequence continues at coordinate 34,730 of CABFWB010005651.1, read as the reverse complement.
GAAAACTATTTAGAAAAACTACCCTCAATAAAACGAATCAGGAATTTAAACCTTATTTCCACATATTACGGAGGCTAATCTAAAACAAGAATGACGTCTTAGACCATTTGGCCACTGAAGCGGGTTTCAAGGAATGTAAAACTCAGAATTTACAAAACATTAATTTTACCAGTTGTTTTCTATGGTTGTAAAACATGGCCTCTTACCTTACATGAAGAAAAAGTTATTTAGTGTGTTTGAAAACACGCTGCTTAGGAACAAATTTGGTCCAGAAAGGGATGAGGTCAAGCTTGGGGGCTATGTCACTTTAAATGGATAATATTGCTAATGACGACAGCCTTTCATCAGTCATAATAGATTGAGGATAAGTCTTGATCAGTTTTAACTTTTAAAAACTGCGTTGCCCACTAGTAACCGCCACTGCCATGGTCAGCGATATACTAAGTGACACCTAGATGTTGGGGAAAGTAAACTCCATTCACGGTAGGAATTACTGTCTGAAAGGTCTTTTTTCCTACAAATATCCTACTATATAATAGATTTCTGGTAGGGAAAAAGGCCTTTCAGAAAACAATTCCTACGGTGAACAGACTTTTAGTGCTCATATTTGTTTCCTCTATTTATTGTAAAATAACTTTTGGAGATGAAGACTTTTCCATGTTTGAAGGATATCTCCGAAATGTTTTAATTCTTCCCAGAGTTCCAAGTCGTTACTATCCGAATTACTTCCATCTGTGAATGTGTTTTGCAGGTTCATGCAATGATCCAATACAACTTTGTCAGCTTCATGGGAATTCGCATTATCACATTGTGGTTGGCACAAGTCGAACAAAAAGCCCCAAATATTTTTGTGGTCCACAAGTTGCTTCAGTGATGAGTGTGCAGTATGAATTAAATGACATAGAAAAAAATTACACTTAAATTGATCTTCTGAAATAGCTTTTTCTGACTAATAGTATCCTTCATATTCAAACTGTATTTTATTTGTTTGCTTACGTGTCGAATCTACAAAGAGAGGATAAGCTCAAAATTGTTCTGCAAGTTATTTCGCAATAATAATAGCATCTTCAAAGCCAACATGTCTATACAAAGAGACGGTCAAATTCCACACAATTCTTAATTAAGGAAGTAGCAGTAACAATATCCATTGCTGGACTTTACATCGGCTTACTCGCAATGTTTACTTGATACAAAATATCATACCATAAAACCAGAGAAATAAAGAATTCAAATTTCATCAAGTGATCAGCTGAGTGATGCCTCATATCTCAGACCAGAATCTGCCAAACTAGATTAAAAAATGTCCATTGAAGTATCACAAACATCCTTTATCTGATATCTAATAGCCTTGTCAATCCAGCAGAACAGAACACAATATCACTAAATGCATTTGTAAGATGGTTTTTTCATAAGTCACTATCTTCACCAACTGACCACGGGCGCTTGGTTGGTAAGGCTCGATTGCGGGCTGACGCCATGGATATGTAATCTATAGTTAAAGGAACTTACTACAATAAATTATGATAGACTTCCTTAGAAAAAAACTTGAAACTGAAAAACATATATGTGTGTATATACAACGTGTATCTAAAACATTGCATCAAACTTTGGCAGGCTATTCCTTGGGTGAAAATAGAATAATTCACATCAACAACCTAGGGTCTATCTTGAATAATAAGGGCGGTATACACCCCTAAAGATAGAGCTAAAAACGACTGTTGTGTGAAATATTATGAAAACTGCTTAGGGTATTACAACGAATATTTGTATACTACTTATTGAAACCTTGATCATTAATAAACTAAATGTGGTGTTACCATTACCCACCACCATTATGTAAAAAAGGGGGGGCTGTAAGACTTTTTTCTGCAATAAAAGATGTCAGAGTAAGTATTACCGATTTTGACTTAAAATTACAAAACATGGAGTAAAAATTAACAAAAAAGATGTCTTGGAGAAACTCTCTAGCTTTCCTCGTTTCCGAGATAATCACACAAGTTTGAGCTCAGAGACAAATGTATCTTACACAGCTAGCAACACAGCTTTATTGGCTCCCTACCTGACAGAAATTAACACTTGACTTTGAAATCAAACATGCATGATTGTCTCGGAAACAGGGAAAGCTAGACAGTTTCTCCAAGACACCTTTTTTGTTAATTTATACTCCATGTTTTGTAATCTTAAGTTAAAATCGGTAATACTTACTCTGACATATTTTATTGCAGAAAAAAGTGTTACAACCCCCTCATTTTTACATGATGGGGGTGGGTAACGGTAACAGCAAGGTTTCATTCAATAAGTAGTATACAAATATTCGTTGTAATACCCTAAGCAGTTTTCATAATATTTCACAAAACAGTCATTTTTAGCTCTAGCTTTAGGGGTGTATACCACCCTTATTATTTAAAGATGGACCCTAAGTTGCTGATGTGAATTATTCTATTTTAACCCAAGGAATAGCCTGCCAAAGTTTGATGCAATGTTTTAGATACATGTTGCACACACACACACACACACGCACACGCGCACACACACGCACACACACGCGCACACACGCGCACGCGCACGCACACACACACACATTAAAGCTTATGTTTTTCAGTTTCAAGTTTTTTTTCTAAGGAAGTCTAAAATAATTTTTTATAGGTTTCTAAGGTTTCTAGCATGTGCTAGTTTTTTATTAAAGCCATATATTTTCCACTGTCGGCTTGCTAGGCCTGTCGTAGCTTCATATGCCTTATAATCTAACTTAAGACTAGGACAGGCACAACATCCAGTCCCCAGTCGTTAATTTGTTTATAAAGGAGATCACTTAACATGACCATGGCTAGTTAAAATCTTGCCATGTGATTAGTTTGTTTTTATCTGCTGTTATTGGGAATATGTCAGGCCAGGGCAAAGTGAGAATATATGAAGGTGTAGTACTTACCGGAGGAGCCAATGTGAATTTCTTGCTGACCGACTGTGTTGGAACAATACAGAGAGAAGCTGACCAATGCATCCACAAAGTCACCATACATAACACCTGAAACAATTACAATGATTCTTATTGAACAGTAAGCAATCAAACACCGTCAAACCAGATAAATATCCTTTTTCGACAGTTAAAAAAAGTTACTAAAATATACTTTAAGTTGTTGATGACCGGCCTCTTGGTCTAATGCTGATCTAGTGGTCCTGGGTTCAATTCCAGGCAATACCATAGGTATTTTTCTCTAAAAAGGGAACTGTTATTATGGTCAACATGGCCTGGTTAGTTAGGCTTGAGTTAGGTTTAAGCTTTCCACTGGCTCCACACTTTCATAATCACTATCATCTCATTGCAGGTATGATGTGTAGACACCCTTCAAGGTATACCCTGGGCAACATTCTGTTCCAAAAGTGCGGTTAGAAGTCTACTTACATGATGACTGAACTAAATACTGCATCTCTCACGGTCAAATGTACCATACTCTAAAAACAAAAAAATGTTGAATGTTGTGCGCACCAAGTTTTACCACCCATCGGGCTAACCCCATATTAATACCAAATAAGGTATAAAAATTGTAGATGTTTAGAGGAATATTACACACATATGCATGGAATGTAGTGGAAAACCATTCTGGATAAACCACTCTAAGTAAGCCCGGATATAATTTTATAACCGGAGATGCAAGTGCTGGGGTAAGAAATTAGCCCTCTATCAAATAGGTGAGTTACCCACATTGGTGGCCGCGTAGGCTAAGGCGTCGCTCTCGCTAAAGACTGGACTGCCGATGACAGGGAGATCAGGGTTTGATCCTAGTCAAGTATAGTGAGGCCAGGTTTTTCTAAATGGTTTTTTCACCCTCCCTCCATGCAAATGTGACACACTTCCTCTAAATTAAATCTGCCTAATCCCTAATAAATTAGAGTATTAATTAGTACATAGTCGTACAACTAAAACAGGTAATAAGACACAGTGCTAAAAAAAATGCCAGTTAAGTTCAACATTCAAATTGACTTACAAAGATTTACAAAATAAACTTGTTTTATAGCCTCTCCATGACATCAGCCACCAATCGAACAGTACCGACCGAGCATCCGCCATATGTTGGCAAAAATAGTGTCAACTTATACTGATAGAGAGTGTCATGTGGTTAGCACAACAATCCCTCCAGCTGTCAATCTCACTTTTATAACCTGGGGCTTCTACTTTTCCAGTCAAATAGCTCTTATTAAATTTGTCCTTACAAGGCTGAGTTGAATTAATTCCACACCCACTGCTTCACAAAAAAAAAAAAAAAAAA
>CABFWB010005651.1:0-30449 GCA_902151455.1 Timema bartmani | reverse complement strand
AAAAAAAAAAAAAAAAGGTAAGCAATGGGGATTGAACCCGGGACCTCTAGATATGCAGCCAGAAACTCTGACCACTAGACTACAGCAGTGATAGTTTTAAATTCTAGGTTTTATAAATAAAAGATTGGGATTAGTAAAGACTTTTGTTTTTCTAAATTTTCCTTTTAAAGTTGTTTGCTTCATCAATAATATTTTTCTTACTTTTTGTAAGCCTACTTGACAAACACTTGTCTGGAAATTCTTCTTCTTCTTCAAAGCCTTAAGAAACAGTAATCTTTCATTCAGTTTTATTCAAGCTTGTGTCTAGATATCTTTACTCCATTTGTAATTGTTTAATCCATTTATTTTCTTCCAGGTAGGTACGATGGCTTATATGTGCACCTTGTAGGAGACCTATGTGGTTATGCTATTTTATCAATTAGTATATAGTTAAAGTTAATAAATCAATATAGTCTTTCATAGAAAAAAAACTTGAAAGTGAAAGACCTAAGATTTAATTTATCATGAAAAGTGACTAAAAGTGAGATAGGTTGAAAATCGTGACTAAAGGGACTTGAAGAGAAAAAAAAGTGACTCACTGCGATTCCTGTGTTATCAGAAAATCTGACCTGACAATTGTAAAGCCTGATGAAGGTTTTTAATGTATTCAATAAGAGATATATCCCTAATGCTTTTGAAAGATTGTGCCAATGTTGACAATAACAATTGTATATTTAGTGACTTTGATAAATGTTGGAGTTGATGGTCTTGGGGTAGAGTACTTACCTCAAGACCCAATGTACAAGGTTCAACCCCAGCCCATTTCACTTGAGCGGTAAAAATCCGTAGCACAACTTTCTTCAGAAGGAAAGTAAAGCTGTTGGTCCCATGTCAATTATGACATGCAAAACAAAACCCTGGAAGGTATGTAAAACAAAACCCTGGAAGGTATGTAAAAATACCTTTCCCAGCAAAATTAGTTGGCCCTTCAAAGAAATTCTTGTGTGCTGATATAATCAACCGGTTCAGAAAGTACACGTTAAATACCTACTTCAAATTAATAAAATAAAAAATATATATATTATATACAGTACTCTTTTTAATTTGTATTTCTCCTAAAATTATTAATTTGGTGTTCCTATTGTATTCATAAATTGAAAAATTACAATCGAACCAGAGATCTTTGTCTTAGCATGCCGATGTTCTACCGTACCACCGAGCTATCCAGGGTTCATCCCACACTCGGGGTCATACTTCACTAATAATTTTAAGGCAGAGTTTGTGATGAACGTGTGGCTACTATGAGCTATCGTTAATACCACAGCCACTGACAACTTATATTTGCTTCCTGTACTCTGACAGAGACAGCAAGGACAAATTGGCTTCACTTGATTCCATGTATCCTGTCCAGGAGACTTATATGGACCTAATGCAGAGGTTTCTAACTTAAAAGTGCCCGAGAGCCACAAGTGAATCCAAGAGTCTAGAAGTGAGCCGCATCATACTTGGCTAGTTTTTGTCACGTCATACAAAAACGAAAATAGGTATTTAATTGTGACTGAAATAAGTGGTAGTTTAAACATGTTTGGTTACATACTAAAATATACTATCTTTGATGTCAATATAATACAGATGTAAGGAAGAAATTAATCATGAACATCAATTGGAATGTTTATGGATTTTCCCCGTGCAAGTCAAAACTTTACATTTATCAGCTGAAAACATCAATTTTACCACATTAGATTACTTTACCAAGAAACTTCATGGGCCATAAAAAAAATAGTCACTGTGGGTCGCATGTGACCCATGGATTGCAAGTTGGAACGCCAGGGGGTCTAATAACCCCATATCCTTCAATCTTGCACCTTGTTATGGGACATATTTAGTTTGGACAACTGCTTTTTGTGTCCTGCACTGGGTATGTGTTAGATAAATTAGGTTGTGTTTTTTTAGACATTAGTGTCGGTTTTTGAGCAGTTTTGGATCAAACAAAAAATATGAATGAAAATATTTTAAAATACAATATATATGCAATTATATTCAATATTATTAATTTTTTTTCTCTATAATTTACAAACTTTATATATGCAGCTAACCAATGAAAATAATCAGTTTATCTCGGTGAAGTATATGAATGGTTATTAAAATTGTGTTTGTGTGTGTAATCATGCTGGAAACATTTATTTTTGACATAAACTAAATAGCCCATAGAATGAAAGCTTATGGTGTATTAAAATTTCAATAGTTCCATAGTAAATATTTAATTTACTCATGTTTGTCAATGTTTGCTGTGACCCGAAGAATCTTTTTCACGACCCTGAGTCCCACAGCTTACGAGCCTATGTGTTATATAGAACCACTAAAACCTGATTTTGATAAGAACAGTATCTGGTTGTTATTAAAACAATTTTAATATATTAAGTTTCATCAAGTTATGTTTTAATAACTGTCACTTTTGATAGATATTACCAATATCTATTAAAAAAACAAATTGTATAGTAAATTAATACAATTTTTTTAACACTGCGTATTACTACCCATTCAGGTTACAAGCTTATGTGCTAATTACACTGGTGGTATGAAGAAGATTATAATTAGAAGAAGTGTATCCCCATTTGCAAGTTAAAGAAAGTGTGGAAGGAAAAGATATTGTGGTGGTGATGCCTACTGATTTTGGAAAAACCACTCTCAGTAGGACTACACTATATACCCAATCAATATTCAAATCTCGATCTCCCCATCATCGGCAGTTTAGTCTACTGTGAGTATGACGCCTTAGCCATGCGGCCACAAAGGCAGGTAATAATACCAATGTTGGCCACAATAGAGATATGTTTGAATTTTCTAAACTATTCTTTCAACCAAAATGAGAGTAGGCCTATTGTTTCCCCTTATAACTACTTGAATACTGCCAAGGTGGGGTTTAAGAGCATGGGAACAATTAGCTTCCATTCCTTGCTTGCATCGCACACTTTGTCATGTGGCGCCCCACCTTAAATATAAGAGAGCTGTGACCAGGAGGTATCACCACCGCAATATCTATTCCTTGTATATTACGCAACATCCTCTTTACCAAGACCATTAATCTAGACCAGTGCTTTCCAAACCTTTCTGGGCCATCATCCCAGGTTTGTTGCATAGACCCATCCCCAGTGCCCCCTAACCAACCCTAAATTTTTTTAATTCAAAATAGCTGTTCATGCTGTGCATGATCCACTAAGGAGGAAAATAATACAATTAAATTCAAAATAGTAACATCAAATGGCCCATTTATTCAAAATCAGATTAAAACTTGTCACAATACCTAAGCTCAATTGGTAGTGTGTCTGTCTAATGAACTAAGGATCTCGGGTCTGGTTCCTAGCTTGGATGAAAACAGTATCATCAATGATTGGTGAAATGTGGGCGTTCCCTTTTATAGTGATGAATTAATGACCAGGGGCCAGATATTGTGTCTGTTCTAGATTTAAGTTAATTGATATAAGTTGTGTGCTGATATTTAATAAATTGGTTCAGAAAATGCACGTTAAATATCTCTAATGAAAAAATAAATGATTTAAACTTTTTATTTTAATTGATTAAACACAATTCATTAAATCTATTGAATGATACTAGCATTTAAAAGTTTAATAATGATTTATGGTATTTTAAATACCAACTAACTTCACTAACAAGTAACTAGGTACTTCACTGTCCAGTAAATTCTCAATGAAATAAATGGTCCAGATGAAGTGACACCAGTTTCCCAATGTCTGGTTTAAAGTCACTTAACATATTTATAAGATCACCCCCTTTAGCACCTCCCTACGTAATTCAGGGATGTATACACCACTTTGGGAACCAATGATCTAGACCAATGTTTCCCAAAACGTGGTATGTGCATCTAGGTGGAATACTGGTACATTCCATCATTTAGTTTTATTAATTAATATCTAGTTTAAGTTGTGGATGGGCCATTTAGTTCATAAGATGTGTAGCACAGATAAAACAAACTATCAGGTGAAGGAGTCAAATTAAGTAGTAACCTATACCCGGAGTTCTTAGTGTACATTTTTTTGTTTGTTAAAATCAAGCAAATTTATGTAAAGTATTTTTGGCAACATGAAAATTTTTGTGTTTAAACACTTGACAGAGTTGATTTAGAAAAAAAATTGTTCTCTTACTAGAAATAACGCAGCCTAGATTCACATCTCTAAGCTAGGCTTATACAAAATAGGCTCATTGGTTTTATAAGTTGGGTTTTAGGTAACATTTGATAAAAATCTATCAATTATTCTAAATACATTTTAAAAACCTGAGATTCCTTAAATAGTCTTTCACAAAAAAAAAACTAAGGGGGAAAAACCTGGCTTTACTTATTATTATAAATATGATTCATCCAATTTGGTGGCGTTTTTGTGGATGTTAAATAAATAACTATTTTCAATACCGAAGTTTCTGAAATTTCCAAAGTAAAAAAGTACAAATAAAGTTGCCTTGAGTGAGTTTGACACAACCTTTGTGATGAATAGGCTACCTATATAATATGAATCAGTTTATTCAATAACTTAATTACACAACCTAGCAGGCTAGGTCTAAGGTAGCATTATTTCAGATGAATTTTGGTCACAAATATTAACAAAATATGTTTTCACGCGTCCATACCTGTTTATTAAAAAAAATAAGACAAATCTGGAGGCAGGTTCTAAACAGACAACAGGTTGCAAAAATTTAAATCGTTGTAATATAGATTATATTTATGGCCTATTAATAAACATATATTTAGCTACAATTATTTAAAATTGTGTCCACAAATACATAAATGATAAAATAAAAGGTTCAATCAGCTAAAATACCTGGAAATTACACATTCCTCTAAAATAATATCCTCAATCAGTGCCCAGCGGCAATGTTGATATTTTGCAAAAAAACACTTTTACAAGGTTTAAGAATATAGCTATTTAATAAATAATACTACGAGATAAAAGTAAGGCGATTTGACTTACCTATAACATTTAATATTTATTCATAAAATAATAATATTTATATAGAAAAAATATATATATATTTCTCCAAAACACAAAAATTATAAAAAAAAATATTTTGTCCAGACTCTTGAATGCATTGCAGTGTGTATCAAATTCTACCAACTGACCAAGAAATACTTTACCTCTATTAAGGGTAAGTTTATACATCTACAATTTTTTTAATTTATATTTTAAAATAAATTTGGTATGTTTATGTATGTTAAACAGAGTTAACCAAATCAATTGCTTTCATCATCTTATTTGCAAAGTTTTTATTTGTGTAGTATTTTGTTGGTTAAACTGTTTGATAGAGGCGTGGTAGAAAATAAATATATGTTTATCTACACTTATTAGCAGAATACACAACTTAATTTGTATTTATAAATTACCTTTCCATCAAAATATTATATTGATACGCTTTAGTAAATTGCAATTTCATTGTATATATGTAGGCCTATATATTATATTATCGAATATTACAATAGTCCTGCCAACTGATTGGCAGGTGTCCAATATAATATGGCGTTCGTTTGCAAGTGAAAATATTTCAATAAATATAAAAATGTCGAATTACTCCTATAATGGGGCTACGTTGAAGGTGTAGTAAATATGTTTCATACCATGTATATAGCTTAATTTAGCTTATATTTAGATTGTTTCCTATTGTTGTTTAATGAGGCTAGCATATTTAGAATAGTTGTATTTATCATTTAATAAAATTGATTTTGCTATCAAATTAATGGGTTGCTCTTTAAATTAGTTTCTGAAGTTAAGGTCAAGTATTTAAATTAAATAAATGTTCAACAACTTGTTGGTTAGAAACAACTGATACATGCATTCTATTTTTATCATGCTTAATCCTCAAAACAATCTTTTGACAAATTTGTTATCATTTGGCTCCCCCTTTATTTTACAGCAACAGTAGACAAAGTTGAAAAAAACAGTTTGCACTAGAATGACAGCAGTGATGGCCAATGGCAATTGGGATCCAGGTAAGAACAAACTTTGGAAATGGTTTTGTAGTTTGTTTATTTGTAGACTATATGCCATATCTCACAAGATTTTGGAACATCACTTGATTTTTTTTGAACAATCCAAGGAACCAATAAACTCTGAAGTTTAATGTTGAGTAGGCCCTACAGAGATATTCACTTGTTTAAGTATGATATTATTTTAAGACACAATTTTAAGCTGATTTCCAAGCTATATTTCAAATAAACCAAATTTATAACCTTGTCAAAAAAATCCAACTAAAAAAGGCTTAAAACCTAAAAACCAGCACCATTTTAAATTTGTGGTGAACACTTTGAACATTTAATATTTAACTAGGCCTACTTTATTTCTTTAATTCCAAGAAACTCTCCCCCCCTCCCCCCATTTAAACATCTCTAAAAGTGGGGTGTGTCTTAGAATCACAGTTCTATTTTGACCAACGCTCTAGATGGCTCAAAGGACTGAATATTTTGGGACACTGGTAGTAAAAATAAATACAACTCGGAAGTATTCTGGATGTGAAGTAGACTCTGATATTGATTTTTATGCAGATATCGGCTCAAAAGAATCAAGCTTATATCAATTCAGAAGGAAGGGATGAATAACATACCTACTGATAAATAGGCCTACTATTGTTAGTAATTGAATTCTGTAGGCCCTACTCTACACTAAAAAAAATTTCTTAGGCCTATAGCTTAGGGTATTTTAGTGTTTTTATAATTATTTTCAAAGAGCCAAAGCCTTGTTGAGGTTGGCGGTGTTGAAAAATTAAGGTGTGTCTTAGAATCAAAGAAATATAATAGGTTCAAAGACTCGACATTTTTGGCAAATAAAAGTTAGTAATGGGGTCATTCCATATGAATTCACCCAGAGGTGGTTGCATGACAATTTTTGAAAATGTTAATATTTTGCCAAAATCTTCCTACATGTACCAGTAGCTAAAAAACATTTTTATTTTAAATTTACTCCTACCAGTTTTTCCGGTACGACCACCTTTCCAACATGGCTTATGCTAAATTTGACATATTTTGATGTTTACAGAAACGTAAATATCTTTGGAACTAAAAGATTTAGAAACTTGGAACAGGTACCATTCTTCTGCTCTTAAAGTGGGCTACATTTCATGTCATTGTAAGTTTTGTCTAAATGTAACCTAAATGGCTGAAATTCAACATAAATTTTGTTTAAAAACACAGTTTTTAAACTTTTTAAAGGGCATGAAGGAGATAAATCTAGATCTTCAAAATTTCAGCATTTTTAACCTACCCCCAATGTTTATTCTATGAAATTTCAAGGCTTAGAAATTTCCCCCTGTTGTTTTATTAAGTCCTACCCATGGCCGCTCACTCAAATTTTCTAATATTCAGGCCTCAATAGCTCAGATGGGGGAACCAAAAAAATCTGAAGGTGGGGGTGGGGGATAAAGTATTTTATGATAGCTACGTGTGCTAAGAATTTGGAGTTTTAGACTTTTCAGGTTTTATTTCTGTGCAGCAATTAACAAGACCCAAAATTAATAAATGTAAATTGTGGCTCACCCTTAAAATTGACATTCTTTATTGAGAGAAGGTATTGTAAAGCTGTGATATTTCATCGCAAAGTATATCAGTGATCTGGTGACTCCTTCCTGTAGGTGTGGTAGACTCCTTACCCGCCTCGATGGCATAATTAGCTAACGCGCTAGTTTCGTGTTGAGCTAGACAGCCCAGGACGGGGAAATTGAGGTTCACATCTTGGTCGGATGAACTAAGGGGGTTTGTCCTAAATAGTTGTCCACTCTCCCTCCACGCAAATATGGGTTCACTTCCTTTAAATTCAACCTTCCCAATTCCTAACCCATTAGCGTGATTAGTACTTAAGCGTATAACCCGAACAGGTAGTAAGACACGGTGCTAAATAAATTCTAATGACTCTTGATAATGGAATCCATGATGCCTGCACTCGATTTCTGGAAAGATGTTCTTGGACCTGCAGGTTTGAAGAACTTCACATACAGGTCTTCATTTTCACAACTGATATTTTCAATCACAGCAAGCCACCACTGTTCATCATGAATACAAGCTATGTAATCACCACATTTTAAATCAGAATAGTTGAAACCAAATTGAGTCGATGCTATTGGGAAATCTTCATATTCAAAAGAAGCAGATGTTTGGTAACATCTTATTGTAGACTTTACTGAGAGGTGAAAATCTGTGCTTTTCTCTGGTTTGAGGTAGCCTACTGGATTGCATTTTTCAAATCTAGATTTCAACACTTCCCCATTTGTTTTTACTTCTTCTGTTGAAACAAAAATGTAAGATAAACTTTGTGATACAGGATGAAATTCAAAGTTCCCATTGAGTGAGCACACGTTCCACTCTTCATCATTTTGTTTATTATTTCAAGTCAGATGGTGTTTTGAAGAGTTTCATAAGTGACCACCTAGAACACAACACAGTGGCAATTCATACGTTTTAGAAATACCTCACAAGTCACCTCAAAGAAGCTCTTCCATTGCTCAAGAAAGTTTTATATTTCAGTGATGGAGCTTCTAGTCAATATAAGAACAGAAATAGCTTCATCAACATGTGCCATCACAAGTTTAATTTTGACCTAGACACTGAGTGGCATTTCTTTGCTTTAGCTCATAGGAAGAATGCCTGTGATGGAGTAGGAGGTACTATGAATAAAAGAGAAGCCACATAAGCATGCTTGCAAAGAGCCTATACAAATCAGATCCTCACCCCAATACAGGGCGCAGAATATGTTCAGAGATCCAATATTTCCCCAGAACATAACATTTTCATAAAAAAATTCTCCGAAAACCATAGCGCTCAAAATAAATATTTTATAGAGGCTGAAGGGAATAAGAATTATTACCAGCTGCATATTTTGAAAATTCAAATTTAAACCTATTTTAATCATAGTTATTTTTATAGGACCTACCTTATAAAAAAAATTAGTTGTTTCCCAGAAATGGGAGCTTTCCCATTTCCTTGTGAAGTTTGTCAATGACCTTTGACGTCTTGTAAACTTTCAAGCGAGAACTAGAAGAAAACCGGGTAAAGTGGTACTTTACTCCATTGAAATGTCTGTCCAAGGATTCCTTTAGGAGACATGAAGCTTTGTGGACAGGTGGGCCATACCCAAGAGATGAAAACTTCATGAAAAAGAGTGCCATACTTAATGTTGCGGTTGTGTAAGTGATTGCCTATCACTGATCCTACTGATTCACACACTGTTTCACTGCATATTTTCATGGAATTCTCCAGGACATAAAGGATGTCAGGAATGTTATGAAACACGTTTTCATTTGTGAATGCTTCCTTTATTACAGCATTATGCATGTTTTAAGACTCCATTTAGCTCTCAGCCTAACCATTGAGGAGGAATACAATATTTATACATATGGTACATATGAGGGAGTATCAAAAAGTTTCAAGACTGTTTCTGTAAAATGAAAACAGAGTGGAGCATGGGGATGCATGCGCTGATGTGGAGAGCTGTGACCTTCATTTATCAGTATGACATGTAGATCAGTGGCTGTGTTACGTTTATTTGATGGCTTGCACGGGTGCATTTGCAGTTTTATTATGGACAGCAAACTCGAGCAGAGAGCGAACATAAAATTCTGCGTCTTACTCGGAAAACCTGGAACGAAGACCTTCCAAATGATGCGGCAGGCTTACGGCAATGAAGCTACAAGCATGGAGAAGAAGAACAGATTTTAAACTTCACTACTACCTCTGAACAAAGAACCAATTATTGGCCTTTAAAGGAGACAGTAATTTATCGATGTTTCTTTAGTAAAGGATTCACATGTATTTTTGTCATAGTTGGTTTTTCAGAAGAATTGAAGAAACATGTGGATTCAGGAAAACACTTTGTGTAAAACTTTTGTCTAACCTACTTAGTGAAGCTCTTATTAATTTCTCACAACATTTGTTAAGCACCTCTATTCGTCAGTAGCCAGAAAGTTAAGACGCGTTTTTCTGAGGTCAAAGTTGAATTTGTCTTATCCTTTGGCTAGTTGTTTAATATGTTCTGGATAGAATCACAGAGTGTTGTCGTTGTTGTTCAACGCTAGATTCGAAACAATCGGAGTCCCAGTTATTTATGAACTATCGAGGATAGAGAGGAATGAGCTGTTGAAAGGAGACGGTAACAAAATTATTCTCTTCGGACAAGTATCCAGGATGTGTTTGTGGTCTCAGGGATGGTTCTTATCTTCTTCGCTCCTCTTCAGTTCCTGTTCCTATGGATCTTCGGGATTTATTATATTAGTAAGGAGGAGGGGGGTGTAGATAAAAATCTGCCAAGACCACAGCTAGAGGTTCAGAGCTACTGAGCACTGTTAAAAGGCTTTGGAGAAGTGCTATCAAAAATGGGAATAAGGGGAAAACTAGACGATCAGTCATTGGCAGTACCTCTGTGCCCAAAAGATTTATCCAAAAATAAAAACAATTAACTTACCATTTGTATAGTACCTTTTCTCCTACTTTTGTCTTTATTAAATCTGAATTATTTGTCACAGTGTAAAATTGATTTTACTACCTACTATTTTATTTCCTACAGCATATTCACATTACTGTTTTTTTAGCACCATGTCTTACTTTTCAGTCAGGCTATACACATATGTTGTACTAATTACTATAATACCCGCCTCGATGGCGTAGTTGGCTAACGCGCTAGTCGTGTTGAGCTCTACCGCTGAGGACGGGGAGATCGAGGTTCAAATATCGGTCGGGTGAACTGGGGGTGGTTTTTCCTAAATGGTTTTCCACTCTCCCTCCACGCAAATGCGGGTTCGCTTCCTCTAAATTCAAACCTCCCAATTCCTAATTCATTAGCGTAATTAGTATTTAAGCGTATAACCCGAACGGGTAGTAAGACGCGGTGCTAAATATCTATCAATTACTATAGTATGTTGTAGATTAGAAAGGTGGAATTTAGAGGAAGATCACATGCACTTGCGTGGAGTGAGAGGGAAAACCCATTTACCATATTTCTTCAATTCTAAGACTCACATTTTTTCCTCATTTGAACGTCTCTAAAAACGGGGTGCGTCTTAGAATCGATGGCATCCTAGAATTGCAGTTCTTTTTCATCCAATGCTCTCGATGACTCAGAAGACAACATACTATGGGATAGTTAAGATAAAGATGGCTCAGAAGAATCAGACTGATACTGATTCAGAAGGGAGTGAAAATAACATAATTACAGATTTAAAAAAATATACTAATGTTAGTAAATTTAATTCTATAGTAAAATTATTTCTTCAAATAGACTACTTTAGCTTTTTATTTTTATTTATTTTCTTAGAATCAAAGCTTTTTTTCTGTTAGTGATATTGAAAAATTAAGGTGCGTCTTACAATCGATGAAATACGGTAGTAAAATACACCTTAAGTACACAGGACCGAGATTTTAATCTTGATCTCCCCTTCATCAGCAGTCCAGTATATTGCGAGAATTAGACCTTAGCTCATTCGACCATTAAAACGGTTCATATACTGTTAGTAACCAAATAATTTTCTAGATTTTCAATGGTGAAATGGGCAATATTTCCAGCTAGAATGTTTATCATAGTTTGAAAAGCTGAGTTATTCCCCATGCGATGTCAAGGAACAACATTTCTTATTTGCCGTTTCAGAAGAAGTTGAACTTTTCTCTTGTAATGGCATGCAGCTTCCTCCCAAGATATCTGCCACTGCTACCGTTGTCCTCCACCCATTTTATGCTCATTGGAAGCTATTTAATAAGTGTCAATTTTTAACTTCTCCAAACATGTACATGCCTCAGCTTACAATTTCTAAGAAACTGGACTTTATCTTTCAGCAGAAAATCCATATTATATGAAAGAGAGAGGTCAAAGCTGAAATAGGTGCTAATTCATAAAATAGGTATAAACCAACAGAATAGGCAATTATAGGCAATATAAAGCTGACATATTGTACTCAAACCAACATTAAATGCATGTGGTATATATCTCAACTGCCTATGTTTTACGATAAGGTAAAATAAAAGACAACTAGGCAAAATTCGATCCCTAGTATCAGTCAAGCTACCTTTCAGGGTGAACAAAGTTTAACTTATCACATTGTAAAAACCTTCTTTATAAATAATAAATTTAATAATATCCACAAACAATACATTGTTCTTAGAAAGTCTTCTTCGTATAGTATTCTAGGTGATTTCGCTTCCAAATTCGAATCAAGTCCAAGGTAGAAGAGGAAGGGATCTTGGAATTTCGGGTGGTGCGGAGGTAGTTTGGGGAATTGTGTGTTAGGACAGAGGTTCCCATTCTTTTCTATTTCGCAGACCCCCTGAAGAAAATGGTGATTCACTGTAGCCCCCCTAATCTCCTCTGCCATATGAAGTGAAATTAATAAAAACCCATGCACGCATTGCTCATTTTATATTAATAAAGGAAAAATATATGTTTTGTCTAACAGTAATGTAAAAAACAAAATGCTTAGTCAAATTGTGAATAGTGAATATTTTTGCTATGATGAGAAAATACAAATAAAAAATAACTTAAATAGCTAGATTTGTTTTACGAAACTCCACATAACTCTTAGCAGAACCCAGGTTGGTAAGTTCTACGTTAGGAGATTTGGGGGGTTTTGTTGTCTGTGGAAGCTGGTGTAGCAAAAACACAAAAGTAAAAACTCTTAGAATTTTTTTTTTTTACTTTTTTGCTTGTCTTACATCTTATATTTTTGGGTTTTTTTTACTTAGCATCGCATCTTACTACCCATTCGGCTTATACGCCATATATTTTAGGTTAAATCTGAGTAATTTACAACCCCCACCAGAGGATCGTGTGATCTAAGTCATTAGGCTTGTATTACTCTCAGTCACACTTCACATTATGTTCAAAAGTTAATTCGGCCTGATGCACCATGGAGGGTTTTCAAATATGATTTATAAATGGTTTTCCCATTTTATCTCCACACTAATGTGTTTGCTTCTCCCGTAAACTACCCTCTTTATCCATATGGTACATCTTAGATTAAGTTATTAATAATCAATGTTATGCATTACAGCAGTAGTCGGCAACTGGTTGATATCATAGCAATTTGTAGTCTAGCATGTAAGAAAACTATAGTCAATTCAATCTTCAAATCTAAACTCACTAATATATCAAGTACTTTAAAAAAAATATTTCAGTGTGACAAAAATTAGGTAACCTTGATTGGTCAAAATCGATAATGTTATAAGAAAATTAAAAAGTTTAATATTCTGGTCAATTTCGCATGAGCCTTTAATTGCCTCGATAAATAGTTAAATAGGAGAATATACAAACCTAAATAGTTAAATATGAGAATATACAAATCTAAATAGTTAAATATGAGAATATACAAATCATTTACTATACATATAGAGAAAATTATTTGTATATTCTCTTATTTAACTATTTATGGAGGCAAGTAAAGGCTCATGCACAATTGAACAGAGTATTAAACTTTTTAATTTTCTTATAACATTACCGATTTTGACCAATATATATATATATATCTTAGAAAAGTGGGTGAAAACCTTTGAGGAAAGATTGGTTTTAACTTTTAAGGAATAAGTATAAGATGTTTAGACAAAAATCAAATCAAAAATAGAGTGGAGAAACAATGGGTGGTCGCGGGACCTTTGTTAAGTTTTTAAGTCATTCAGGGTCCGAAAAATGTTGCCGACCTTTCACTATATTAATTAAAATCACAAACAATATACAACTGAAAATCCCTTAGCACCTCCATTAATTTTTAGAAATACAAACTGTCTTAATATTACAGATGTGCTAATGTCTAGGCTTAAATAGGTGTTTGTTTTTCTGATGAAATGCCATGCCTTATTAATCTTTTTGTTTCTATCCTTTTCTAATTATATTATTTTGCTCAGAAGAATCAGACTGATACTGATTCAGAAGGGAGTGAAAATAACATAATTACAGATTAAAAAAAATATACTAATGTTAGTAAATTTAATTCTATAGTAAAATTATTTCTTCAAATAGACTATTTTAGCTTTTTATTTTTATATATTTTCTTAGAATCAAAGCTTTTTTTCTGTTAGTGGTATGAATTCCAAATATAAAATTGGCCCTGCCATGCCTTATTAATCATTTTGTTTCTATCCTTTTCTAATTATATTATTTTGCTCAGAAGAATCAGACTGATACTGATTCAGAAGGGAGTGAAAATAACATAATTACAGATTAAAAAAATGATACTAATGTTAGTAAATTTAATTCTATAGTAAAATTATTTCTTCAAATAGACTATTTTAGCTTTTTATTTTTATTTATTTTCTTAGAATCAAAGATTTTTTTCTGTTAGTGGTATGAATTCCAAATATAAAATTTGCCCTGCCATGCCTTATTAATCTTTTTGTTTCTATCCTTTTCTAATTATATTATTTTGCATATCAATGTTTATTTAGGTGCACATTGTCATGTATTTATCTAGAATTTATGAGTTAAGATAAGGTTGGCTATATTTGCTTTTACACTGGGATTATTTCAAATTCTAATATTTTGTTAACCAATAGTATAACTTTCTTTGGAGGCTAATTAAAGTCGTCAGTCTGATGTCGATTGTGGCATGTAAAAGAACCCTGGAAGTATTTTAAAATATCTTTTCTGGCAAAATTGGTAGGCCCTTTCGCTCTCGCTCATAGAAATTCTCGTGTGCTGATATAATCAGTCAGTTCAAAACCTTAATGTTAAATACATCAAATAAATAAAAATATAAATCAATATTTTGTTTCAGCTTTATCAAGACTGTTGGTCTCCTTGGAAGAGTCTCGTCAGATTCTTCCGAGCTCTGAAGAGGAATTTGGTTTTCTCAGCGAGCTTTTACAATCTAAAGAACTCCATGCCCTTGTTAAAGTTCACAATAAAATTCTAAGTAATGGAAAAGATGAGAAGTTTCATCCAACGCTCTCTAATTCTATGCAGATAGCTTTAGAAGTTCTCGACGTCGTCGCACCACGGGCATCTTTGAAGGAAGAGTTTAAAGAAATATTCATGCTTCTACAAAGACCACACATCCAGGTAACTTTTACGGGGTGTTCAATTAAGTTTTGAATGTTTATATTGCCCAAATCGAAGATCACATACAGGGCTGCCCTTAGAGGTGTGCGAATGGTGCCGCTGCACAGGTCCAGTGCTTTCTTAGATGATAGAGGGTGAAAAAACAAGTTGGAATGAAAAATTTTGAACTGTTCGCTCATACAGTAGGATCCTTGTATCTAGGCGATCTATCGAAAATCATCGAAGTGTAAAAATAAATAAAAACATAAGTGTTTGATTGGATTTATTAAACAAGTTAAGCTAGTTCTCCATAAAACTCCCATAAAGTTGCATTTGTCTGTATATCTGTGGTAGATATATCTCACTATAACTTTTTAACGCATTAGCCAATAACATTCAAACTTGGCACAGTTGTTCTTTTAATCTTATTAGAGATCAGGTTCGTTGGGTAGTAAATCTTACAAAGTTTTGGGGAGAAATTATCCTTTATTTATATGTATCAAAACATGACTTCTAGCATTAATTATTATATTTATTTATCATTTAAGGCATTTCCCGATACCTTATATGTCTGAAAATTGATACATAGGTGCTAACTACTGTAATAACATTAAACAAAATTTAAATTTTTGACTATTTTTGGGGTGGTAGCGGCGAGGCAGGTAACTGGGGGACCCTCATACATAGCTTGCCCAAGATCCCACGTCTGCTAAGGGCAGCCCTGCTTAAATGGTATAACACAATTCTCAAAATTGTGGCCAGTTGTGGTAGTTTCAGGTGGTACACCAACGGAACCACAGGGGAAAAATAAATCTTAAGTGAAAGAGCTAAAGAATACAAAATTCAAAGGCCAAGTCCACAAAGTTAATAATGCTTTGTACCACAAGAAGTTATTTATTTATTTATTCAGTGTTTACAAGCCCGGTATCTTACAAACTTTAAATCCGGGTCGTTTTTTCCACATAACTTTGACTTTTCCTTTACAATTTCAATATGAATTTCCTTTTTAACATTAAAAAACACAAGAAGTAATACAAATGAAATTTGGATGAGAAAATAAAGTTTTATTATACAGCTTGATAAACACATTAATAGAACTTCACCTGAGTCAGTGGCCGCATGGCCTAAGGCATCATTTTTGTGTTAAACTAGACTTTCGATGACAAGAAGAATGGGGTTCTAATACCAGTTGGGTGTACTGAGGGTGATTTTCCCCAAATGGTTTTACACTCTCCTTCCTCACAAATGTTGGTACACTTCCTCTAAATTCAACCGTCCACATCTCTGACTCATTAGCATAATTAGTACATATGCATGCGTATAACCTGAACAGATAGTAAGAAGCGGTGCAAAATAAATTTATATAACTTCCAGCTTCAGCTAGGCGACAGATAGGTAAAATATGTATTAAGGTGGGTGCTTTGCTTGTGCATCGAAACACTTATCAAGTGGTGTACAAAGCATCAAACGTTTATCAAGTGGTCCCCATATGTATTAAACGCTTATCAAGTCCACTATTGAGAAAAGATTTAGAAACAAGTCTTTTTTAATGCATTACTTTTATGTTACACTGGATTGCCATTTACGGAGAAATCGGCATATGAATTTTGTAAGGATGTACTGAGGGTGGTTTTTTTTCCTAAATGGTACCCCATTAGCACTCCATGAAAATGTAGGTATATTCTCTTCAAAATTCTGCTTCTATTATCTTAAGTCCACTATCTTAATATATATAAAACTCACACAGGTACTAAGACACGGTGAATAAAAAGTGCATAGCTTATCTTTTTGTTTGATATATATTTTCCCCATAATTGCTTCTAACTACCCATTTGTGTTATATGCTCATGTACTAATTACGCTCATGGGCGAAGGATCAGGAAGATTGAATTTAGAGGACATTTATCCACATTTGCGTGGAGAGAGAAGAATTGGAAATCATTTGGGAAAAACCACCCTCAATGCACCTGACCGGGATCGAAACACAGTGTCCCCATCATCGGCAATCTAGTCTTTTGTGAGAGAAGCGCCTTTGACCATGTGGCCACCTAAGTGGATATTTAATACTCTTCTTACTAAAAAGGTTTTTTCCAAAATAAACATGTTAGACTTTTCTTAAAAATACTTGCTAGATCTCATTATTTTAGGGACTTCTATGCGCCCATGATGCCGTCGCGCAGAAAGATTACTTCCCAAGGCTTCCAGAGATTCCACTCGAAGTGGATGAAGATGAAGAAACGGTCAAAATTGTCCAATTGGTCAAAAGCAATGAACCATTGGTATGTATCTTATTTTCAAACAGTAATATAAACCATTTAATAATACATTAAACCCTTTGATAGAAGGTATTTCACTAAATGTCTTTGCTTATCCTGAATAAAATTGCATACATGTACATATGATGTCAAAGTATGGTATTGTAAAGTTGTAAATAATCTACCTGTAGCAGACACATTTATCTCCCTTACAAATATTAAAATTTAGGCCTATTGTAAGTTGTATGCCAATATTTAATGCATTTTAAAAAAAAAATTTTTTTTAGTTTGTCCAAAAACTTCCTTTACAGCAAAGTGTGATTTTATAAATATAGAGAGTGTGACCTGACCATGTCTGAGTTATAGGATAATGGTGTTTAATTAGGGGTGTGCGAGTACTCCAAAATTAGAGTTTAAGTTTTTTATTATTTTGATTTGAAGATTTTTACAAAACTCAAAAAATTTGAATATACAGTACTTTGAATTTTCAATCTTTTTCTCAAAAATTCCAGTCTTGATTTTATTTTTATTCAATATTAAGATATAATTTCATGAAATACAGAGTTCCTCATGATTTCCTTTTGTTTAGTAAAAAAAAAACTACAATTATATTCATCATAATTATTATCAGTTTATTATTTCAGCGAACCAAGTACATTTTTTAGTTTCTTCCATTTCTTTCTATCCAGATACATTTTTCCTCATATATGGATCTCCAGTAACCTCTCTTCTGGATGTCTTCCTTTACAACATCTATCCAGCTTTTTCTCGGTCATCTCCCGATTACCGCCACCACTCTTCTGCTCTCCATCCTCTTTACATGTTTGAACCATTTCATCCTTGATCGGGCAACTTTTTCACATAAAGGTCCTTTCACTTTAGTCTTTGTTCGTATTACACCATTTCTTACTTTGTCCCTCTTAGTCATTTTCATGGCTTTTAACTTGCTTTCTTCTCTTTTGGATAATGCACACGTTTCTAGGCTGTAAGTGGTCATTGGAATGAAATAGCTAATTGTAGAGGTTCTGTTTGGGGCAGAGTGGCACCTTTGCATCTCAGAGTAAATTTCGCCCTTGGGAGTAAAAATGTGACCCTTTTTGAATCTGGTTAGTTTTTTCTATGCAAGTGCTTGCATCCCGAGATATTACACTTCCCAGATATTGAAACTGTTCCACCTCCTCCACCTCTACTCCAGCCAGGCAAATGTGTATTTCCTTCTTTTGTCTACTGACCCCCATCACTACAGTATTACTCCTGCTGATTATTAAACTATATTCCATTGTTCTAGTTTTTTTTAAAACCTCTAGTTCCTTCTCTACTACATCTGCAAAAGCAAGCGCTGTCAAATCATCTGAAGGGTTGCCCTTTACCATTATTTTCATAATTTTGTTTATAATAACAATGAACATTTCCTTTCTGGACCCCTCTGGTAGTGGTAAACCACTTTGAGCTTCCATACTCCACTCGTGCGCAGTTTTGGCACTGTTTGTACAGCATCTGCACTTTCCTTATGAGTGGTTCTGACACACACAGTTTCCTGAGGTACAACCAGGTCTTCTGGCACGTTACACTGCTATAGGCCTTTTCTCTGTCGAAAAATACAAGAATGAGATCTTCTTCTGCTTCCCATATTTTCTCTCTATCATCATTCTTATGGCGAAGATCAAATTGACCCTTCTTCTTCTTCTTCCAATTGCAGTTCGATCACCTTGCTAAGGTGGCCGTCAATGATTTTCTCAAGAATTTTGAGTCTGTGGGATGGAAGTGTGGTTCCTCAACAGTTTGTGCATTTCCTTTTACTGCCTTTCTTGAATAATGGAACGATAATGCCCTTGGTCCTATCAGTTGGTACTTGTTTTGTTCTCCATATGGGGTTTAGCACTCTCTAGAATTCTAAAAACATATGTTTTGCACTTATTTATGGTTTATGCATAACTCTTTTTACAGACATTAAACTTGAAATATGTCTTCTACAAATAAAGCTCTATTCTACTCGAAATCGGAAAAAAACTCTGTTTTAATTAAAACTTGACTAAGTGAAAAATGCCTACTCTCACACCCCTACTTATAATACATTCCTGATCAAAAGGTCGATTAGTGTTTGTTGTAAATATATTTCATTTCACTTTTAGACAGATGAAAAGAAAAATAGTTTTCTATTATGGGTGTGCGAAAGTACTCTAAATGCAAAAACAATGCTGACTATAAGGTTTTTGTTGCTGTCACATAGCACTAATTTTAATTTTTAAATTAGTTATTAATTGCATCGAGGTAAAGAGAAAGGTTATTTAATGCTGATTCTTTAATCTCTCTATTCTTACATTATAGATGTCACTAGTCGATGATAATATACTATTTGGTAGCTGTTATAAAAATGGTCTTATGTTGAATCATGTCATATTTAGTAAAAGTTTTCAAATCTGTTCAAAATATTACACATTTTCTTATTCTTTGAAATGTTTTAAATATGCTAAGATTATTGTGGGAATCAAAGTTTAGACAAAAGCAATTAGATCCCTGGCGCTTCTAATCTTTACATGGCCTAAGTAAATGTACCTTCTTATTAAGTATTGTAGTCGAACAACATTTCAAAAAATATTTTCAGAGGTTTAGATGGTCTTATAAAGTATAATTTTATGACAAACCATTAAGATTTTTTATGTTGGCCAGTTTGACATAACATTTATTTGGCAATTTCATTTTAATTATCCTAATTGGCTAGATGCTTGGCTAGATGCCTTGGAAGACTTTACACAGTGGAGATAAGAGTCGGTCAACATAATAAACTTTCATGGGATCGTCCAATACATTAGAGTAGCTAACCTCTTAACCATGTTGCGCTTAAGCGTTAATAACCACTTTTTGCAGATCCAATCATTTGCTTTTAAGGGTCAAGCTATTTCAAATGCTTTTTGCAGGTTGTGTTAACCGCTTTCAAGCGTCTAAAGTACTTTAACATTTACTTCCAGATGGATATATTTTAAAACATTTTTCCCCCTTAAAATATTACATAATGTTTAAGTTTGTTTGAATTTAAACCTAGATCTGTAAATATTTATGAATACATGTTTTCTTATGTCATCTATTGGTAGTTTTCAAAGTAATAATGATAAGAGTATTTTTTAATACATTGAAATAATTACAAATTAATCTGAGGAAATTGAACGAAATGACCTTCAAATGAGTGACTTAGATCAGGGGTCTCCAAACTACAGCCCGCGGGCCACATCCAGCCCACCACACAGTTTATTTGACATGTCCAATTTCTGTCTGCACACGTGCTTCCCCCATGACACCAAGCCAGAGTGCTGTCTGAATTGCAAACCCTCATTTTCAGCCGCACTCGTCATTCCTTATACTGACAACAGAACGGCTTGACTGTGACAATTTTTAGGTAGTTCCAAGTCTCCCGGCATAGGGTTATCAAAGGAAAGTTCCGAAAGATGTTAACTAATTTAAAAACAAGTAATTATATTGACTAATTATTATAAAATAATTTATTACATATAAATTGATTCATTTCTCACAGAGCAGAATCAACGTCAATCACTTTTATCAAACACTGACTGGCCTTGGAAAGTGGCATTTTTTTTATATACCTGACTGGCCATATGACTTGAATCTAAATTTGCATGTTAAAACAAATTTGATTTATTATCTATTTGCACATGTCAAGGCATTCAGGGCAAAAATAATGCTACTTGAAGAACAGATGAACGTTACTTTGGCCCGCGCAAATGTGTAAAATATATTATGTGGCCCACATAGAAAAAGGTTTGGAGACCCCTGACTCAGATGATAATATTGTGTCTTAAAGGGAAATTATACCAGGATAAAATCAAGACAAGTGGGAGCTAGCTGCATGGTATGTCTAAGGACAGAATTCCTTTCGAAGCAAGTTCTTGTATCTATGCAAATGTGAAAATCTGGAGCATTTACAGTAGCCCCATGGCTTCTTTGGTGCTGACTGACAGCTCACAGCTTACTTCTGACAGTCAATATTTAGGTATATACCTAAATATTGACTTGTCAGAAGTGACAGCTGCTAAACATGTTTTTACAGATCATATGGTTCGGCGTAGGGATACATAATTTGGTCTGGTAGCTTTTCAAAGCCGTCAGCTGTCAGCTGTGAACTGTCAGTCAGCACCAAAGAAGTGGTAACGGGACTGTAGAATTGTTTGAATATATCTTGCAGATGTACTAACACAGCTTATTACTGATAAAGCTAAGTTGTTTGCTAATCAGACCATTGCTAATAAATAATTAAAAGGTTTGTTGAAACACCGTAGTAAGAACCTTGAGTGGGAGAAGACAAATGTTGGAGAGATCAAGAGGTATTTTATTGGACCTGCTTTGGTGGCAGTATAGTCTAAGGTGTCACTCTCGCAGTAGACTAGACTGCCGATGATGGGAGATCAAGGTTTGAATCTCAGTCGAGTGTACTGAGGGTTTTTTTCCCCTCTAAATGATTTTCCACTCTCTTTCACACAAATGTGGGTATATTTATTCTAAATTTAATCTCCCTAATCCCTAACAAATAAGAATAAGTAGTACATAGGTGTATAACCCAAGCAGGTATTAAGGCACAGTGCTAAAAAAAATAATTGCAAGGCATTGCATACAAATCAACAAATTTACTGGGTTCTTTTATTTAACTAAAAACTATTTACAGATTTTACTAGAAATAATAATTGATCATTGCTTCCATCTCCTTCTAAAGTTTTCGCATTTCAATGACAATATATCAAATATGGCTATAACAATAAACCATTCCCAAAAGTATTTTAAATTAGACCTATCCTAGATTAGTAACTGGCTGGAGAAGACTAAATAAAGGAGTAATAATCTTATAAGTAAATTAATTTTAAAATAAGAGAGTGTTGGTTGCTCTTTTAAAAATTGTAAAAATAACTTAATTTATGTTTTCAAAATTTTTGAATAATAAACTCAACATAAAGCAGAAAAATACTTGGCTAAGGGATGAACTATAAGCAACATTAAATTATATTATGTTACACCACAAGAACCAGAAATATTCACTATTGCAAACAAGACTATTTCTACGATGTGGATTTCGGATCTGATTTTTCAATATTTAATTTCATATTTTTTAAGCCATTAGATTTCTTTATTCATTCGAACTTAAGATGTGTGTCCATGTAAATAATTAATGCAGTTTTAAAATCAGATATGTTAACATATACTGTTTGGTGACATTTATTTTGGTCTTGGACTATCCTCTTTATTTATCAGTGTAAAACAAAGGAATCTACCTCCATTCAAATACTGTGTTTGGGAATTGAGAGATGCATTTGTTTGCCCTACATTGTACATTTCTTAATGCTTTGAGAACCATATTATAAAATATTGTCTTGGTTATATTATAAAATATTGTCTTGGTTAAAATTGTTTTAACAGTTGTACTCTTGTAATATGTTATGCTCTTTATTATATCTTGGCACTCCTGACTCTTGTAGTAAACATATGTTAGCTGTTTCTCAGACATAATCACTAACGCAGGGGAGGGTCCTTTTGGCACTTCACAGATTACTCATAAAGCCATACACTTCATGTTTGGTATATTTTGCCAAAAATATGAGTGTGCTAACAATAGATGGATTACTAAGAGCATTAGACCTGCTTTAATCACCGCATGGTCTAAGGCGTCGCTCTTGCAAAAGGCTAGACTGCTCATAACGGGGAGATTGGGGTTTGATCCTGGTTGGGTGTACTGACAGGGGTTTTCCCTAAATGGTTTCTCACTATCTCCATACAAATGCAGGTATACTTCCTCTAATTTCAACTTTCCTGATCCCTAACACATTTGAGTAATTATTACATAGGTGTATGATGCAAACAAATAGTAAGACGCATTGCTAAAAAAAAAATAAGAGGAGTAAATTAGGCCCTATTAACATTATACTTTAAAATATTTTTTATTATCTTAATTAATTAAAATACACACTGTTTGAGACAGTATAGTTTACAAGCAATGAAGACACATGATTGTCAAAATATGCAAAACAGCCATAGGTTTCCTTTCCCTGGTCCAATGCGCAACTCTCATAATGGACTGAATTGCTGTTGACCAGCAAAGTGGGGTTCGAATTCCGGTCGGTATATTGGGGTGTTTTTCCCTAAATGTTTTCCCAATCTGATCTTCATGCACCTTTTGGTTGCTGAATGTTCTAAGGCTACACTCTCGCAATAAAGTGGGGGTGCCGATAGCAGGAAGATTGGGGTTTTAATGCTGGTCGGGTGTAATTAGGGTGTTTTTTCCAAATGTTTTTCCACTCGCCTCCCACATAAATGTGGATACAATTCCTCTAATTTCAATTTTCCACATCTCTAATTTAATAGCGTAATTAGTACATATTATGCGTATAACCTGAAAAGGCAAGAAATAAAATAAACCCTCCCCTCCCCCTTCAGCCCTGACCTCACATTATTTTCAGAATGAAGTTGCCCAAAATGGGTGACCCTCACCACCCCTTCTCACTCCCCTACACCCTTTATTACACCCATAAAACTACTAATATTATGTGTAGCCACAAATAAATCACAGAAAATTTGCAAAGACTGGAAGTGCCAAGATAAGAGCTATATCTGTAAATTCCAGTGTTTCAAATTTTCTCATGTATGTACAGTCCAATTTTGGTTGTAAAATCGTAGCTTTTATTTTTTTCTTTGATTGATTAAAAAAAAACTAGGCTAGATGATGTCACAGTATATTTTTGTTAGTACGAAAGGGTTGAGGTAACATTCGTCCGTTTATTCTTTCGTTAACTTGCTCGGCCAGAGTGGTGCCCAAAGTGTTGAGCCCATTGTGGTAAGTGTTTTCTTGTCTTTTATCTCACGTTCACGGAATGGAAACTTATCTTCTTCCTGAATGACTTACCAATTATTTTTTCCATGTTCAGGGACTTGTAGCGCTCTCTCTCTACCTCACCTTGCTGTAGGCTCTCTTAGAGTGGTAGTGAATTAGTTCATGCTAGATATTGTGTTGTTGAAAGAAGCAATGAGCTGAATCTGGTCGTGTTCTAGCTTGCACAGCATGTACCCGCCTCCCTTGTATTGTCAGAGATATGATGCATGTCACACACGCTTGAATTTATTGTTTCGACTATCCACTTGCTTGTCTCGATAATTAAAAATAATGCTGGGGCTTTGAAGAAATCAACCAATTATTTTCAAATTTTCTAACCAAATTACCAAAATTGTTCTGACACCTATAAATATAGTTTTATTAACTTTTCATTTTACCATATTTACGCGCAAATAATACCCCATCGCATACAAACACCAAAATTTGAAAAGCAAATTTATTTATTATTATTGTTATTGTTATATGCTAGAGATGGGTCAAATGCTATATTTATCGAATACATATCTTAAATTTTCTTTTAAATCCAAATTTGAATATTTAGAATTATATAATTTTAGTATAAGTGAAAACTCTTAAAATTAAATTTAAAATGAGTTGTTTAAGGGTTGGTGCTACCGACAAACAATATTTTGTTTTCATGTCTATTACATCATAAACAACAAAGAGAACAATTTTTATGTAAATTAATTATATAAATATAATTTTGTATTTTTTAAATGATTTTGTTACTCTCCCAACTACACAAATCTATACAATTTTTTTTTACCAACTGCTTAAATTTTTTATATCAAGTCAAAGTCTTCATAAATGTATTCGAGATACTTTTTTTTTAGATTTTTGCAAATTTTGAATCTTTCGAATATCATATGAGTCGAGACTCTTATTCTATAAATCAGCCCTTTTGCCGACGATGTTGATATCGATAATTTGTTGCTGATTACTAATGCCAATCATTTGGTTTGTTTTTTTACATTATTACACATCTTTAAATCACTTTGATATAAATCTAAAATGCTCAACTGGTGTATAAATTATTACTAATTTATAGTAATTATTTCAAAATTAGCATAGAGTTCTTCAAGAGTTAAGATTTTTTTTTGTTTTCAAGTTTTCCATGAATAGTAGCTAATAATGTGTGTATAGCCTCGCATATTGGACCAGACTTCCTTTTTAAACGAAATATTACTGTTAGATTTTACAACACAAATTTAGAAGACTCGTGAAATAGCAGATTTCTCTATCCAAGCTGTTAAAGTTGAATTCATAAAACCAGCATCCCTTGAAAGGTTGAGTACTGGCCAGTGACTTATAGATTAGACTCTGTAGATTTAAATAATAGGAAACAGGTATATTGTTTTAAATTATTTTATATAATTAAAAAAACTGTGATAGCAAAATAATTGTTTTTAATATATTTTCAAGTCTTTTGTATATTTGTTGATTATTTGATCTTTTGATTCCATGTTCACTTTTAGATATACACACTAAAAATCGGCAAAAAAAAGGGGGAATGTGTTTTAGATGTGAGTAAATATGGTAAAAACTTTTAAAATCATTTTATTTATATTGTATCCTCATCCAAGGGCACGCAGACTAACGTCAATCTTCTGCTGACGAGAAGTTCAGGGTCCGTATCTCGATCAACGATACTGTGGGTGGTTTACCACTCAAATGCGATTACATTTCCTCTAAATTTACCTTTCTCATCTCTACCCTATTAATTGTGATTAAAAGTGGATAGCCAGGACGGGTATGGAAATGTGATATAAAAATAAATTAATCATACTAGTATCGTAAAATTCTCAAAATTATACAAAAATTATGTTGATTGTCTTTTAAAAGTCGACCAAATATAATTTTTTTTTTCTCTAAGCCAAAAGTCTTAGAATTGCAGTTGCTCCTTTTCAATATCACTTTCTTATGTAGAACATGATTTGCATCTCCTTATGTGTAGTCTATTTTGATGCCTAGCCTTCTACATCCTTCTCTCTTACAATGGAGTTTAATGCTTCACTTGTGACAAAATAATGGTTTGAAGTTCTGAGATAGAAGGAGCTACTGCGTTGTATAATGTTTAATTTACATTTACTGCTGTCGTTTGATGTAAAATAATAGTTTCATTTTGTCAATCTAAATTTGAGGCTTTATTTTTTATAAAAAGTTTGTTTGAGCAATGCACTATGCTTTGAGTTGGAAAAAAAAAATGCAACAGCTTATTATTTCCACACTGCTGTTACCTTGGGTGATACATTTGAAACTGGAATGACCATAGCTATCTATTTGCAGCATTCGATAACCAAATGTATTATCCAGGTTGATGTAGCTCATTAACCCTCTAAGGTAGCACCCTTATCTTGCATTATTCCACTATATTATAGCTTGTAAGATGTTCATAGTGTAATTTGTCAAGGTAAGACTACTATCTTCCAGGGTGAATGGAGTGTACTTGAATAACCAGATGTATTGTTCAAGATAATTCCTTACCAATTTTTAAGATTTTAATATAGAAACTGTGATATCTGAGTAAGAATCTCTAATAAATAACCACCCAGGTAAGAATTGGACTAAGAAAACCCAATACTTTTGCATTGAATTTAAAAGAAAACTTATTTTTTAACTATGTAGGTGTCTGGTTGTTCTTGGCAGGAATATATTTGTTCTCAATAATAAGGTATGGCTGGACATATCTAGCCAAAAGGTATCGGATCTGTTTTATTGGCTTGAAGGGCATATAAACATATCTGCACGAACATATTAATTTGAATTTTGTTTTCTGTCTGGCTTCAAACCATTTTACTGTATAAACAATTGTTTTCAAAATTATTGACTATTCTTTCCTGTATTAATTCATCAAGAACCTAATTTTCCTTAGATCTTTGTTATTATTATTATTTATTTAAACAAAATTATTGCTATTAAACTTGAGAATTTAAATGTGCATGAAACATATTTTAATGTTTAGATATTTAATAACAAAAACCAATATTTATTAGTGTAAAAAAAAAGTCAAAATAATCACCTTGGTCAGTAGGCCCCAATAAAAAAAATCTACTCTTGTATTTCAGAAGTGGTAGACTCTAATTATGGTTAAGAGCCCACCTCACACCAAGCCTCCGACTCTGACTCCTCTAATTTTCTACTATCTGATTCCTTCACAAGTGGATAATGTATTAGTAATAACAAATTTACTGCTGTAAAATGCTCCAATATTGATTACTTCATGGAAAGCTTCTTTTACATTGTGAATGTATATTTAAATAAATTTGTCAATCCAAATTACAAATATTGGTCTTAAAGAATAACAAGAAATTATGAGATTAAAATTTTATATTAACTATATTATATTGCTATAATATCTAAAGTTTTTTTTAAGCTGGAGTTGGACTCGATGCATTTTTACCAACTTCAACTCCTACTTCACTCAAAACTGCTTTCGACTTATTCCACAATACTGGTTATAATTCCGCTGTTTTCTAATAAGACTGTGGAAAAATGTACTTTGATGTGATGCTTGGTTCAAGCTGTATTACCTACCTAATTTGTGCACCTTCCAGGATTTGAGACAGGCTCTTAACCTCTTTGAATAGTATATAAGTGTTGTTACAAAAAGAAAATTCACACAGATATACTACATAAGAGTTAGATTAAATTGTGGTCCAATAGGCTCATATAGCTATTGATACATTTTACTAAGAACTAATAAGAAGTATTAAATATATATACTAGACACATTAGAGGCATACCTCACTAGTATGAAAAGTTAGGTTCTAGGCTACCGCCGTAAAGCAAATATAGACTTAAAGCAAATCACAGCCCTTTCTTTAAAGTTAGGTTCACCTGTAATATGTTTAGAGTTCATAGAATACCATTAACTTCCAGGGGTTTTTATTTGTCTGCAAGAACATTGTAAATAGAGTTTTTTTATTTTCAGGGTGCCACCATCAAAACGGACGAAGAAACGGGCAAGATTGTAATAGCCCGCATCATGCATGGAGGAGCAGCTGATCGCTCCGGTCTTATTCATGTGGGTGATGAGGTCTGCGAAGTGAACGGCATCAACGTCGAAGGGAAGACTCCAAACGATGTTCTTAAGATTTTGGTGAGCAATATCAACTTTTCACCACTTGTGTTTGAAATGTTTCTTGGCTTACAGATGATTTAACTTGCGTAAATTTAAATTTTAGGGATGAGACCTTGAATTTCTCAAATCCTTACAGATATTCAAGATTCAAGGATTTGAGAAAATTTCAGATTCAACACTCAAATCCTTGATTTATTTTTTTTCCAAGTGAAATTTGTTTTATAGATCTAATATTGCTTATTGGATGTTTAGAACCTTTTATAATTATAGGATGAATTTAACAACTAGGCCTCAGAGCATTAATTTAACATCCAACAATATATGAATTATGGATTATAAGAAAGAATGTTAACCTTTAATTACTATTTTTATTTTCTATTTGGCGTAGTTGGCTAACACGCTAGATTCATGTTGAGCTAGACTGCCAAGGACAGGGAGATCAAGGTTTGAGTATTGGTCGGGTGAACCGGGGAGAGGGCTGCGGTGTTCCTAAGTTGTTTTCCACTGTGTGTCCATGCATATGCGGGTTCACTGCTTCTAAATTCAACCTTCCTAATTCATTAGCGTAATTAGTACTTAGGTGTACAACCTGAACAGATAGTAAGGCACGGTGCTAAATAAAAAATAAAATAAAAATATGTTTTATTATTCCATCATATTTCAATTTCCTCTTATGTTCATAATCTTTTCCAGGATTCTGATTTATATTCGAGATTCAAAGATAAATTGGAGATTTAAATTCATAAAATATAGGATTCGACCCATCTCTAATAATTTCAACATCACACACATCAACAACTTCATTTATTAAATAAATAAAGCAATCTTTTAAAACATCTGTGCCAAGTTCATAACTCATGTCTTATAATGCTAACTCCGCCATTGTTTTATAAGAGTTTGTTCAATTTAGAACCAAGAGTGATATTATGATAACATTATCAAAATAAAAGCACTATATTTTAAATGTGCCACTCTATCCTTTATATACTCATCATTAGGGCCCGAATGTTGATGACGTAAAAAATTTAAAATGTTAAAAAAATACTTTATTAAATGACCTAAAACTTAAGAATATGCATCATAAAATGAAAAAAATGATCTTATAATTAATGTTTGAAAAAAATTTTCAGAAAATAGTCACAAACTAATATTTGTTATTTTAATTCACCTTAGTCTGAGTTGCACTGGACTACAAATGTCATTCTTAAGTTGTCGAAAGTGAAGGATCTACGGTTCTCTGCTAGCAAGTTTTTATACCTCGAAAAGCTGCATTCTACATCATCTGATTTACCATCGAAGCATACTTGAAGTGGGGAAGATCGTTGGCTGTTAAATCCTCCTCATTCCCATCCATTGAATATTACCACAGAGTATATCTGAGATTTGACACAAAGCTTTATACCTGGTATTCTTGTCCAACACTTTTTTTTTCAGTTTACATGCAATAGCTGTAGCAATTTTTCCACGAACGTTGTTAACACCAGTCTCCACCTGTTTGACTAGTGAAATGGATTCTACCATTGCCTCATCCCTTTTTTCCAGGGATGTGAAAGTTGTCGACAATAAAGCAAAGTTCAACTTAAATGCCAAACTGCCCTCCATGTTGGGCTCAGAGAACATATCTTTAGCAATTTGTATTAAAGCAGCTTCTTCACAGTCAAAACTCTACTATTTGTTTTGCTACCTGGAAATGTTCACAATAATACACATTTAACCATGTGACCCAGCGTGTGATTATAGACTGTGGTGGTAACGGGATGCCCGGTGCTTCTGCTTTGAAATGTGCAACTCATGAGGGTGCTTTTAAAAAAAACCTTTTTAATGTTCGCCACAAGCCTGTGTACGTTGGGATAATTTTCTCGCACTTCTTCACAAACTCTCTGCAGACCATGTGCTAGGCATGTGACATGTGCCCTTTTAGAGTAAAGTGCCTTCAATGAATTAGCTGCTCGTACCATATATGGTGCCGCATCACATAGAAATAAAAGCACATTGTCATGTTTTATACCATCAGGCCACAGAAGAAACATAGCACTGTTAAACATTTAGGATATTGTCGAGTAATTGGCCTTTTCTAATAACGATGGTATAATGTAGTTGATTTTTGGACTGCTCTCATATATTTAAAAAGTCATGGATGAAGGTATTTTTCTTTAGAGTATCGTATGTAAATTATCTTTTTACTTCATCCATGGAGAATCACGCGTTTTCGCAGAATAGTCTGTAAAAGGATTTCA
>CABFWB010005650.1:0-42474 GCA_902151455.1 Timema bartmani | reverse complement strand
CCTTTATATAAACTAAAATAATCGCTATATTTTGCTGTTATTCCAAATCATTGTGATAACCAGAGTGTATCGAGTCATCAAAATGGTAAACCTATGCAGAAGGATAAATGGTTGCTAAGGGAATAGTTGTAGGAGTGTGACAATGAAGGGGTACAAGTTGTAACTGATGGTTCATGCCAGGATATGATTGCTGTGTACGTTGAGAGGCGGGATGGACAGCTCTAAAGTATTGGAGCGTATAGAAACGAAAATCAAGTTTATTATCATAATTTAATTTTTTTAAATCATGAAGAACAGACAGAAAAAAGGTTTTGGCTGTGTCTTCTTCAGTACTTTTTGAAGCATCCAGCTTGTCTAGCAGTTGACTTTGGAAATCAGTAAAGTTGCGAGTTTTGTGCATACTTTGTAGTTTTTTGAATGATGTCCCAGTTTTGGGATCACCGTCTTTTATTTGAATGTTTGGAGTAGTACTTCTCTTAACTGACTCCTCATCTTCTCGTGTAGCATTCTCATCATATTCTTCATTTTCCATGTTTCCTGAAGCTCTGAAAAGAAAAAAAATAACTTTGGTTTTACATATGTACACCTGAAGAATATTAAAGTGTTGTAATGACTCGCTATTGAAATATTTAAAACACATATGTACCTTATTTTTTAAATACTTTTAAGTGAAAAGGATAAAGCATCTGCGTATAAATATTTCTTCTTTGTACTTGATGCGGGATCTTCAGATGACCCTTGGTTGATATATTTGGTGTAATTGTCCCTAATATAGTGCCGTTTATTCTTAATTTATTTCACTGTAAATAAAAATGATTACATAAATCAGATACAGTTCATACATAATATTTTGTTTTATTCTTTGGCACAAGGAGAGTAAAATATAAAGTGTATCGAGCTGTTGGTAGTTAAAATTAGAAATGGGCCACTCGAATCTTCGATTCCACCGAATCTTGACAAGTATTCGAGATTCGAGGATTCAGTGTTTTACTGGATTCAATGGTCGAATTTTCCACCTCATAAACAAAGCATAATATTTTGAATTAAAAATCACTTACTTAGGCCTACTTGAAAAGCACAACTTAATTCGTAATCTTTATTTTGTTGGAAAAAATAAATAAGCATGAATAAAATCATTATTAAAAAAAAAATTGTTTGGTGTAGAAAATTTAACGTGCCTAATACCCTACCCTCCCACCTCTATGAGAAACTTGGACTCGACCATTTCAGCTCATGTCTGAAACTTTCACCTCACGAGCAATCTTGTAAATAATTTAGTGAACACATTAAAACTCTTCAAAAACTAAAAATTAAAACTAGAACTACAAATAAACTCGAAATAAATAAAACAAATTACGGCTTTCTTTTAACAAAAATTAGAGCACATTACACACGATACAAAGTCTGCCGCCATGATGTATATGTTAAGACTCGCCAGAGGAATGATTAAATAAACATACTGTTAATTCTTACTACCCAACTGGTTTTAATTATCTACAACTATGCAAGGAACCCCAATTTATTTCATACAATCCTTAAGTTAGATATTTGGTTGGGTTTCATGAAAAATAAATACTGTCAATGGTTAGACACTGATAAAACTGTTTATTTATGCCTACGTGAAAATACTCATATATCCCGTGATCAATTTTATACCTTTAAAATCCACAAAAACAGATACTATCCATATAAACGGCAGCCCTGGCATAGTGCTATCAGTGGTGTTACCACGTCGAAAATTATATGGCATGACGTATTTGTGAAATTACAAAGAAATTATGTCTATTTAGAAAAAAACACTTAAATATGTGTTATTTGTGTGAAAACAGCAAAATTCATGTAAAAATTCATGTTATCGCAAATGCGAATTTTGCATGTCCCAATTAATAAGATAAATCGAAAAAAAGGTTAATCATACAGGTTTTTCATTATTTAATGAAGAAATATGAGAAAACTCATATGAATTTCAAAATATGTTTTGTTTATCTTATTTTGCTTTATTTGGCTCTATACTACTCCTTCACGATCACTAACTTTACATTATTGTTAAGTAATATTTGATTATAATTTGTTTAGTCACAACCTGCAAATCACTTCAGGGTTTTCATCTGAATATTAATTTGTAATGTTTATGAGAGCTCAAAATGGCAATAATTGAACAGAACATTAGTAATTACCTGTCAAAATATTTAATTGCGTAAAGCCGATTTTTTTTAAAGCTAAGTCGAAGCTGATATTTTTTCGAAGCCAAGTCTAAGTTTAAAAGCTTTGCACACACCTACTAGTGTTCAGATTTAAGATCTTAACAGGGGCTTGGCCACTGGGGGTAAAGGGGTGGGGTCATTGTCCTACAGGTCACCTAAAACTTAATATACATTTTTACTTGATTTTGTAGTTGTCATCATTCTTAAAATACGAGTTATATTATTACTAATAATTGCTGCTTGTTGTAATTTAGCCGGATCGTCAGGTATTGATGTGGTCAGCAACATGGCCTAAAGAAGTTCGTAATTTGGCTGAAGAATTCCTGAATGATTATATCCAGATCAACATTGGTTCTCTCCAACTTGCAGCCAATCACAACATACTTCAGATTGTGGATGTGTGCCAGGAGTATGAGAAGGAGTCAAAGTGAGTGTTGAACACTACTAGGTTGCTCAAATAAGTCAATATTAGACACATGACACATTGGTTTATTACTCTTGACGCCCATTAAGAATCAACGGGATACATAGCAAGTACACATCTGACTGGTATAGGTTGTATTCATGGGGTAGGCCGAACAGGTATAGCAACAATGGTCATAGCTATGAAGAGTGCCATGAGGCGCGCTCTTACACAACACTTAATTGTAGCTTAAATTGATATTCATTTGTTCCCAAAAAATCCGGGAAATAATTTACCTTGCTAGAGTTTTGGGAATGTTCATTTTACCTAATATTTTTCTGATATTTGGGATCTTGCCCAGGCTTTTTTTTTATTAAGCTCTCACTAGTTGAGAGTTGGATTCATTTATTAAATAATGGTACGCTTTTATTTGTGCTTATTTTCTATATTTCTTTCATATTTATTTAGTACATAGTTCATAAACATTTCAAACAAGTATGTTTTTGTTTTACAGGCTGTTGAAACTTCTGTCTGAAATATCTGCTGAAGCTGAGAGTAAGACTATAATATTTGTTGAGACAAAAAGAAAAGTTGATGAAATCACAAGAAGTATTTGCAGATACGGGTATGTAGAATATAAGGGCTGCGTTTAAGGTTTATGACACCCTGGGCACACTTTGACATGGGGCCCCCACCCAACTCATTAATGAACGATAACGGATAAATGTGCTAACTCCACTTTTGGTTCGGTCAGCAGATTGTTCATGCGGTTTAACAAGTTCAAAGGTGTGTTTCCAATCGTTAAATTTTAAAAAGTGGTATATTTTTATTCAGGTTGGAATAATAAACATGGAACACAAAATAAACAGCCTTTTGAACTTGAGTATAGAAGCCAGTCTCTTTTAAACGTGTCTCCATTAGGTAATGTACAGGAACACAATTTCACTGACAGTAAATGTTTTGCATCTTTATATTGACACTCAGATTAGAAAAGTCAGCTTATAAGTTCATTTTAATATCAGACTGAATTACTTTTTGTATTACGCTTTCATCTTTAACATTCCAGGTTGCAGGGTCCTCAAATAAAAATGAGTCATTACATTTTGCAGAACAATCAGTTGTGTTAAGAAAATTAGGGCTACACCATTTAAAGTCGACGGTTGAGAAATTACACATTAATATTTTTTGTATTGCTCACCCTGAGTCTCTGAAGGATCCTTAATAAAATTATTGGTTTTAGCTAAGGAGGCATTTAAATCTTCAAGTTCATGTTCAAATTCAAATAACGTAACATTTTTTTCTGTCACCAAATTTAAATTTTGACCAAAACCTATGTCCTTACTTAGCTCAAGTTCAACAACAGGGGGCCCATCACCCCCGGAACAAGAGGACTTTTCGCTACTGTTATTACTAGATCTAACAGAAATGGACGATTCTAGTGCAATATTATAACTTTTTTAGTATTCGGTAATTTCTTTAAAAGTGTTTCTTCTTCAAGTTGTTTTTTAGCTGCCCACATAGTGTTTTCACCTCCACTAGATTTCTTATAGTTATTCATGTTGAAACACAATATAATCTTACCTCAATTTAATTCTTTCAATAATACTGAAATCTTCATGGGTCACACGTTATAAGTTTTAAAAGTAATATCTGCAAACATAACCTCCCTAGCACTCACAAACAGCACAATAACTGAGTTGACTGGCTACTGAGGGTTTATGAGTGGTAGGGGTAGAGAGTGTGCGCTCTGGCAGCAGCGTGAGTCATTGCTCGGCGGCACCACAAAAGAACAACTCAGCCACAAGTGCTTTGTGCCCCCGCCCCTTTCCAGGATCAGCTGATCACTTTGATAGTCCAGAAAATTATAGAGTTACCATATTTATCTGAATCTAAGACGAGTTTTTTCCCCAAATTTGTAGCTTCAAAATCTAGGGGTTGTCTTAAAATCATAGACTAAGAATTGGGTTAGGCCTACATCAAAAGGTAACATTTTACATCTTTATTCAATATTAATACAATAGTGCTGCTTTTTTTTTTATAGATTTTATTCATTTTCATGCGTTTTAAAGGTATAACACAGATTACAGGATATTTTATTATTTTCACAGATTTTTAGGCTATTTTTTTTAGGTTATCGTTAAAAATAACTACCTAGTTGTGCCTCGATACGATACTCGATAACCATAGTATTGACTAGTATCGCAATAATCTATAGTATACGCCAAAGATTTCAGTACTACTCGTTAGAATTCAACATGGTTAACTCCACAATTGAGTTAGGAATAGTTATAGGCATAATCAAATTGAATTATATTTTGTTATGCTGGCTTTGATTACTTTTCCAATTACTTCACTACAATATTAAAAATTCAACCATCCACAATAATCAAAATACATTTAAAACCATATAATTAGTTATCAAATTGTTACGTATTTAATTCTTAAAACTTTGCCTACATAGCTAGCGCTTGTCAAGTAAGACATGAGGAGAAAACTCGAAGGGATTTTAAACAAATAATCGATAATATGTAGAGTTTACTAGACAACCTTAGCAATGCCAAAATTCAGTTTTAATTCATGAAACCACTAAATATCTAACTTTTGAATAATATCAAGTAAATTATTATCTTTGACTAGATGTTCCTAGATCATCGCTTTTGATATAATAATAAAGATTCTTGTTTAGTTATCACTAATTTTTTATGCTTGGCTGTAATAGCAGTTGACTTTTACGAAAGTTCACAGTATGTATGTGTTTATCAATTAGATTTTTTGTAACATGTGAAATGTGTTTATCTTTTCCGTATAAAAGCAACAGTTTGTTGTTATATTTGTCCTTTTATTTCTTCCTATATCTCTTTACTTCATATTATTAGGTTCTCTGTATATCATTGTGAAAGTGAAAGTGTCATGTTTTAGAAGCTAGCGTGTTAATGGTCGAGTCCAATGTTCGTATTTAAGAGGAGTAGGGTATGTATGAGACTCGGAGTTTCACTAACGACTGTCATTTGTCATAGTAAAACTTAACCTCTCATTGTTTTTATTAAACTTTTTCAAAGTTAACCCTCTTATGCAAAAGCAATATTCGCGACAAAAAAAAAATCCTTAGCAATTCTGCAGTCCTAATTAGATTTTAACTCAACATAGGTGTTTTGTTTTGTAAATAAAAAACCATTTGTTAACATTACAAAATAAGTCTACCATTTAATTATTATTTTCTTCATTCATGATAAAATAAATACTACTTTTAAAAAATATCCATAGCCACTGAAAAACTGGGGGTCGTCGTGGATTCTGGTAAATACGGTAAATTAGCTACATACGTAGGCCTGTATTCACAACAGTGTTACGAAAAATTGGTATTACCGTATCTGATCAACAGATCATTAAAAAACCTGATTTGACTTAACTCGTGATTGGCTTAAATTTAAAATGTATCGCCTCCTGTTGCGCCCATGGGTATCTGCCCAGTTATTAAAGCTAGACTATAGAATATATTATAATAGACATTTTCTGAAGCTCAACTATTGGAGGAGTGATATAATGAAAGGGCTTTTTGTTAATGCTTGATGTAGCTCACAAAACACATTTGGTTTAGTTTTTGTTGCCATTAAATCACTTTATTATTTTCACAATGTTTAGTACAAAATTTCCATTTTATTGCATTTATTATTGCTCAAGTGCAATTTTGCTCTTCAGGCAATCCCCAAGTATACAAATTTACACTTATTTCTTTACTTGTAAAATCTTTATAATTTGCAATCAAGGTTTGTCTTTATAGTAGAGGCGGTACACGAATACATACTACACTTTTTGAACATGCTACAAGCTACAAAATGTTTTTTTACTCAGCCTTATATCTCATTTCTAGCATGAGTAATAATTTATTTTGTAATTTCATGTCATCAGAAAAATGCGACTTTTTTGAGATTTCAGAGGGCTGTAACTTAAAAACTACTGCAGATAAAAATCCTAAAATTTGCATTTTTAACTACCTCTTAGGGTACATTAGATGAGCCAAATTTGAAAAAAAAAATCCAAGAGGGTAAGGTTTTTTCATTGGTTCACTTGACCCCATTATAAAAATGTTTTAACCTTAAATGTAAGTTTTAGATTATTGTATTAATTTCAACAAATGAAAGCTGTTTTTACATTTTTCTCTAGATTTTATTATTATTATTATTATTAGCACCGCGTCTTACTACCCGTTCGGGTTATACGCACTTACGCTAATGTGTAATGGTAGGGTGATTATGGGATGAAATGGAGGACCTACAGTTTAACGTGGAATCCGAACCACGGTGGAAGCCTGGCATTCCACACATTCACAAGTTGTGATTATTTTCCCCAGATACATATGCTAGATCAATAGTTCTTCATTACAATTTTTTTACCAACATTTGAACCCAAAATGGAGATGTTCGGTCTTTACTAACAGTTCAGATGCTTGATCATCGGGTCAACAGACTGTGTCATAGTCATCATTCTTATTATACTTCAAATATTTAAATTTAATAAGATACAAACGAAATAAAAGTTTGAAATAAAGATTCTTTCTTAAGGGTCAAAATCACAAAATGGGATAATTTCATTCTCCCAACCCCCCGGGGGAAAGGGATAGTAAATAATTTATTTTAGTAAAATTGTGTGTTTTTATTTCTCTTTATGCTTTGATATAATCTATAGAAAAGTTTTGTGTTGGACTGCAGTACTCATAAGACATAAGATTATATCTTATAATATAATATTTCTAACTATGTTGCGTTGTTTATATTACTTTTAATATCTCATTTAAAGCCATTAATACAAATGAAACTCATGTATTTATATTGTAATATTTAAATAAAAAATGAGTAAAAAATCAAGCACAAAAGTGCTACAGTAGAATATTTTCTCAAGCTCCAAATGACTATCAGAATTAAAAAGTGAGAGGAGAAGAATATTGTTAAAGATATCACACACTCAGGGAACTAGTAGAGTTAAATTAAAAGAAAAAAAAAATTAATTCTTAATATCAACATTATGTACTGCAAAATGAGATAAAAACAAATTATTGGGGTTTAAAAAGAACTAATTATATATTATTAAAAATTATGTAACTTTATACCACTTTTAAACTGCTTGGTCATTAAAAAATATTTAACTTTAACATATTATACATATTTCATTATGTACACCTCACATGACTGTATAGTTATACTAAGTTTCAGCCCTGTACATTAATTACTTTACCTTAACAGTGATCTCTAATGATTTGAAATAATTGAATCACTATTTATAGCTTATAATTATACACGTGTTAAAACTTTGCACTAAAATGTTGATGGTCGAATGACCTTAACCCACTTAGACCTTTACATTACAAAATATTTTTAATTTCTAATCTGTTTATTTCAGATGGCCTGCAAAAAGTATTCATGGAGATAAATCGCAGCAAGAAAGAGACTTTGTTTTAACAGGTACATACTAAATTACCTTCCAGTTTCTGACAGAACTACTCGGTTAGTGGAATAGAAAGGATATCACTTGCATCATTTTTATAAACAGATTTGACAACAATTTTTTTAAATCTTTTTATAATTTTCCCCACGCATATTTACTGGTAAATTAACAAATTACCAACTAAACTTGAGAAATTTTAATTGAAATATATTTGAATTCCTTTTAATATATATTTCATTGTTGTTGTTTTTTCATTTCACAGACTTTTGAGTAAAATTGATTGGTACTAGAGTTATACAAATGAAGTGGTGTTCTACTTTCAGAATTTCGGCACGGTAATGGAGCCATACTTGTTGCTACTGATGTTGCTGCTCGAGGGCTGGGTGAGCACACCATATTTACTTGAAATACATGTTGCTAATTATTACAAACAAGTAGATTTTTAGTCGACTTTTGTAATATTATGATGTTTAATTATGACTACAATCGAAAATGATAAGAACTGATGATAATGTTAAACTTATAACTGTCATTTCTTCAAGGTCAAAGTAAGTATTTATATAGTAAATAAAAGTCGCGTTATTACATCAAATTCTGTATAAAATTAAGTTTGAGGCATTTTGAAAGATGTACTAAGATATAACATGCATTTCTTGTGTGCTCATTATAACACATTTATGTTCTTGCCACTGAAGTTTAACTTTAAATGTTTCACTCGAGCTGGCTGCTGTTGTACAAGATGTTAATGGTCTTAGACTAGAGTTTAACAATGAGGCTCAGTGGCTAAATGATTTTATATCAATATAAATTGATTAAAAGAAAGAAAAAATAAATATAAATTAATGAGTTCAAATTTAATGAAGAAAGCCCACATAAGGAAAGAGGAAAAATGTGGGTATAATCCAATGCACAAAGGTGAAATCTTCTTTCTTCTGTAGAAATAGTCAGACACACATTTAAACACAAATAGACTAATGGTGAAATATTACTCTCTTTGTGTTAAAATATGTGTGTGACTATTTATATTATGGAAGACAGAAGAAAGGAAGCAGATGTTATCTTTGTGCATTGGATTCTTCCCACATTTTACCTCTTTCTCTTGGTGGGCTTTCTTCATCAAATTTGAACATACTAGTTTTTTCTTTTTCATTTATTTTTATCATTTCCATTATTATAAAATATATTTATTAAAATAGCAGAGAAAAATAATCTTATAAAATAGCATAAGCTTTGAATATCTTCTAGAGTCGCCTGCTTTCTGTGAGTCTGTAGGCGCTGAGCTACCAACACTCTTCGGTCTTGATAACTATAATTTTTTGGGAAAATAATTAGAAACATGAAACATTACAAATTAATATGCACATGGAAAAATCTAAGGTTACATTTCCTCTGAGATGGCTGACGCATGTAGCCGCAGCATGTGACCCTAGCTGCCAGTGTTGTTTCGTCACAATAAGGGAAAATGATGACTTGCTACTTAGTTTGTTGCTTGAAGACCAACTATTACAATTGTGTCAAATGAAGTAAATGCTGATGTGCATCGGGAAGGAGGATATCTCACAACACTAATTAATCGACACTTGTTGCAAGACGAAAAAAAGTTTAGAGAATTTTTCAGTGTGAAAATTTCTCAGTTTAACTTCATCCTTGATTTTATAAAAAAAATGATATCAAACGTGATTCCTACAATAGAGTTCAGTATCCATTCACCGCTGATGAAAAATTGAGCTATAATATTGGGTTAGGTTGAAATGACAAGTTTGTATCTCACCAAGCAAAACTTTAATAATTTGTATTACCAAATTTACTGAATATTAAAATATTATTTAAAAGAAAAAGGAGAGATGATATTTCTGAGTCGGATTCAGAAATCAATGACATTTTGGTTAATAAGTCAAAGAAGAAACTTTGCTATCATGAAGTGTACTCTGAGGAACAGCTGGATAATCAACAAGTGTTAGAAAAAGAAAGTATAACACAGGGACAGTACCTAGTGGTTGCACCTAAATATATATATGTTGGAATTAGCGGATGGAAATCAATGAAAGTGATGTTTCATATATTGATTACAAACAAATTTTACGAATTCTTCCAGAACCACAA
This sequence comes from Timema bartmani, assembly GCA_902151455.1. NCBI lineage: Eukaryota > Metazoa > Arthropoda > Insecta > Phasmatodea > Timematidae > Timema > Timema bartmani. Next base: position 32,322 of record CABFWB010005650.1, on the reverse strand, counting down.
ATTAAGCAAATTGTAAACAGAATATTATATAAGTTTCTAATAGCTATAAGTGTCCTCTTTCTCTTGGTGGGGGTTTCTTCATTTAATTCACACTTATTAGCTTATTTTATTTAAGTTTACTTTTATCAATTTCCATTATAATAAAATGTTTAAAAAATTGGTGATTGAAATTTGTTTCCCAGTTTTACTTATTTTCTTTGTGGCGAGGCCACGCTAATAGCACGTTTTATATATATATATATATATATATATATATATATATATATATATGTATGTCAAATAAANTATATATATATATATATATATATATATATATATATATATGTATGTATGTCAAATAAAACGGAACGTCAAATAGTTGTAACTTTACTGTACACTAATTTTGTTCTTGTGAAAATATTTTTAGCCATTGAAACAAACATGAACTTGTTTATATAAATAAAATGATCCTTAAGTATTGGATGAAGTCTTAACTAAAACTTGAGAAATGAATGCAGCTAGCAATGGTGATTCATTCAAAGCAAACAAAGTCTTATGTTAGATAATATGTTATACATGTAAAGGGTAATGGAGGTGTACAAAGATTGAAGATATTGTGGCACAGGTTGCCAGACTGGTTGACAAAATAACAAAAGCTGATGCCCGATGTGACGAAATGTTCCCTATATTATTCTCACTTTTCTGCTGTGTTATGTTACTTTGATTGTGGTTTACATACATACATACCTAATCATGCCATTCCCTTACAGGGTAGGCAAGGAACTGTGCATAAAACTAAAAAACAAACTGTACTCAATTCATCCTCGCCAACTTCTCCGTACTCCCCTATCATTGCATACTCCCTTCACTTCAACAACATCCATAATCAGAGTTATACATCTCTTTTATTCTTAAAACTCTTAATGTTTCTCTTTTTCACATATTCATCTACAACATTTAGACATGTCTTACATGGCCTACCCCTTCCTTTTGATTCACACACACTACCTTCATATATTTGGTTCGTCACTTGATCCACACTCATACTCTCAACATGGCTAAACTAACGTAAGACACTTCTCTCACATTGACCTGTTGGATTCCCTTTCAAACCACACTCCTTCAGCACCCATTCATTACTGACCCTGACCATACAAGTTTTTCAACACATTTCTTAGATATCTCATTCCAACAGCATTCAACTTGCTCTTGTGTTTCTCCTGACAAACCCATGCTTCACATCCATGAAACAATGTTGGCATGGACACACATTTATATACTGCAATCTTTGCCTCTTTCAATACTACTTCATTCCTTGCGATAGTCCACATACATCCAACTACTCTCCGAGATGATTTCACCCGTCTGTCGATTTCACCATCTATCCTTCCATTTTTACAAAACATTCTGCCCAGATACACCAAATCATTCAATTGTTCTAACAGTTTTCCATTTATCCTAAGTTGACAATAATTTCCTGATCCGTCCTTATCAAAAACTATCAATTTAGTTTTAGAGACATTTATACGAAGATCCATTCTGTCTGTTGCTACATCACACGATTTAATGCATTCTGCGAGTCACTCTCACTCTCAGCCATTAATACAGCACCATGTGCATATAACAGCACTCTCAGCTTCACATTGTGCATTTGTACACATACCGCGTCCTCACAAGCATCCCTCATACATTTATCCATGAAAACATTACCTAAACAACCATGGAGACATAACACAACCTTGTCTAACACCCTGTTCTATGTCAAAACATTAGCTCAAAGTTCCAGCCACCCTAACGCACGCTTTACTTCTATCATACACAGCCATAATTCCATTTACTAACCATACATCCACACTATACCCTCTCAGAACATTCCATAACATACTCCTACTCAACCAATCGTACACTTTTTCCAGATCAATGAATGCTCAATAAACTTTCTTCCTTACTGCCATACATTTCTCAACCTCTCGTTGCAATGCAAATACCTGGTCTATTTAACCTCTACCTGCCATAAAACCACATTGCATGCCTCAAATCTTGTCCACGATTTTTTCACGCACCCTCTCTGGAATACTCAACAAACTAATTGCCCTATAATTCTTATATTCACTAATACTGCCTTTGTCTTTGTACAAAGGAACACTGATAGCATTCTTCCAGTCATTAGGAACATTTGAAATCGCAGCACACACATTAAACAACTCACACAATCTGGCAATTAATACCGCACCCCCACACTTAAGCATTTCACTTGTGATCCCATCTACCCCCACAGCTTTGCCATTCTTTAACACGTTCATAACTTTCAACATCTCACCCTCATTAATTCTTTCACTCATAATAACAGTTTCCCTATTTTCTGCTACTTTTTCTATGTAATCGCCTTACATTTACTCAAAATACTCCCTCCATCACTTTCTTATACAGTTTTCATCGACCAGATCATCTCCCTGCGTTCATTGTGAATGCCAAAGTCTTTCCTTGCACTCCTTGTTTCATTCTCTTTACCCACTTCCAGAACAAATATGTTAATACACCATTTTACCAAGCGCTAGCACAATATAACACCTTTTAAACATTATATTTCTACAAATTAACCATTTAAAATGGTAGATCTGTGTTTGGACAAGATTTGTAACGGTGTTCTATTATTTCTGTAAAGAGTCTCCTAGATCTATGTACCAATTTAACATACTATTACATCGGCTTGTATCAATTATATTTATAATTTCAGCCACTCTCATATCAAATGATTTTTTTTAATCAGTTCTTCAATCATATCAACAGGTTTTTTTAGTGTTGATACAAGTCCATGATTCTTAGTTATCTGGTTCTTTATTAGCTGAATAGAATAATATTTCGTCTTGTCTGGCCAAGTTGTAAAACTGTGAGTGAGTACTGCTCTGACACTGAGGAGTGAAATAAACCAAACACTAGAGTTGGTATTTACAAAAGTTTGGTCCTCTGAGTCCACTTACTAGTAAACATAATTTAGTTTATATTAGGGTTCTGCGAGTACTCGGATTTTCAGCTTCGAGCCGAACTCGAGATGGAAAGTTTTGTAGGCTCGTAATTTTTGAGCTTTCACTTGCTGTACGTAATAATACATTTTCAAAATGCATTGGTGGGTATAGGCTATTTAATTTAGATAATATCGGTATTTCCACTTATAAACCGTTCGGTTACTTAACAAACTTTATAAAATTAATGTGGGTTCTCACATTTATAACGCAATAAAACTTTAAAACTACTTTTGACCGATCAACTTAACCAAAATTGTCATCCATTTTGAATTATTCTCGATTGAAGTTGTATTGCCATGACAAAGCATTGAAAATAAAATAGCTAACTAGATTACTAAATAATTGAATAGTCAATATTTTTAACTGGTCCCTATCTAAAATAATAATTTATGTTGAATTAAAAATTTAACACCAAGAATATATTATATTGAATGTTTTTGAACTTAAGATAATTTAAAACTTATATTAATTAATACGTTTAACTACAAAACTAGCACTAGTTTAGTTAGTTAGAGAACTTTGTTGGTTAACTGGTCTAAAATCAGGGTTGAGCATAATTATTGCAATAAATATTTTACCAAACTTATAACTTTAAAAAGCATTTACTATTCCATATTGTTTCTATCTAGGCCTAGCCCAACTCTCCTTTCAGGTTGGCTCCCTTACTTATCACTCGCTTTACATTATTGTAGTGTTTTTACATTTCCAAGCCATTGAGCTCTAATTTATTTTATAAATGTTAGTGTAATTTTAACGTACTCACGTACCGCTAAAGACACAAGTGTTGAAACCATTTTAATTATTTTTTCTATTATATTTTTATTTGAGTGTTGTTCTTATTTTTAAATCATGTTTTTTTAAAGTGTTATTTTTTATTTAAAAACCGATATTTCTAAACCTTTTCTTTTTACAAAAATATTTACTATTTATAAAAATGAGTGTCATTCTTATTTTAAGAACAAGTGTTGTTTTTATAAAATATTTTTAAAATCTCAAATTTTAAAGATATGATATTTACATTTTATGTTTGTTTTGACGTTTTAAATATACTATTTCACTTTTAAAACCAACAAATATATATACTTTTATCATTTTACAATTTATGAATATACTCGAACTCTGGACCATTTAGAAATACTCGGCTTGATCTCGACTCGACTGAAAAAACCCAAGCTCGCAGACCCCTAGTTTATATATAACGAGTTAAATCAGTTAAATCGTGCTAGATATGTCAAAAGGTAATGATAATTATGGTTCATTAAGTTACTTATGTTCCTTTTTTACAGTTCAATTTTATGAATAATTTACACTTCTCCTAGACACATTAAAATGTTTAACATGGTTATTCGATCGTTTGTATGGATCTATAGTATTTTTATAAGTGGGAGCCATGTTAGTTGTCATTATATAACTTAAAACAAAGTTAAACAAGAAGCCAATGAACTGTCATGAACACAGCCATGTTGTCTCCTATACTATTGACCATGTCCATACGTCTTACGTCAAGCTGTCCAAAAGTTGCTCACTTTAGCAACCCAAATAACGTCATCGTTGCTAGTCATTGGTCGCATAATATGGTCAGTCTACTATATTATAATTTATAACAAGGCTTTGCTGGCGTTGAGGCTGCAAGCAAGTATGAGTGTTTCCTGAAGGTGATACTCTAAACAATACTTTTAGTGCTTTGTGTTCTATTTTACTAAACTGACCCAACCACAGACTGGAAACATGAGGATGATGATTTAGAATACCAGCTTTAGTGTGTTATTAGTAAATAATTTCTTGGAACTGAAATGGGTTTTAATAGTATGCCTGGCACAAATTTGGAGTAAACATTGCTCTTTCATGGCGTGGAAAGTGATAGTTGGGTTCTCTCTCAAAAAAAATTATAGATTAAATAAAATAATACACACTATGATTATTGGGTCGAATCCACTATTTTACAAATCTTAATATTCGATATACCTTCAAATCTTGAATCTGAATCTTGGAAAATATTATGAACATAAGAGGAAATACAAATAGAATAGAAGAATAGAAAATAAAAGTAGTAAATAATGTTGACATTATTTCTTATAATCCTTTCATTAGAACATTCATACATTCAGTTAAGTGTTAAATTACTTGTCTGGGGTCTGGTTGTTAAGTTCATCCTATAATAATAATTGGTTCTGAACCACCAAAAAGCAGTATTAGAGCTCTAAACAAATTTAACTTGAAATTTTATATATATATTATACTATCTCAACTATAGTATGTCATCTTAGTTAAATCTACACTTTAAGATGTGTCAGTTTTACCGTTAATGTCTGAAACATTATTTTCTTCTTCTAAATTTTTGTTTATCTAAGAACCACTTGATGCTCATTTTATATTAAATATTTTTTTAAAATTATTATTTCTTAAGTTTTTTTAATCATGTGACTAGAGGCTTCATTTTTCCTATCATAATACTCAGTCTTGGATTGTAAAGGTTTGACATGCGTTTTGAAATTGACAACCAATTTAAACCTAGTGATGTTTTTATTGTCTAGAATGCAGTTTTATTATTTAATATTGGATAGCATAACATTTGCAATTTTGTAAAGCGCTGAAGCACTAGTAGCCCAGTTCATAGGCAAGTCAAATTAAATCTGCTCTCAAATATATGGGTTCTTTCGCAAAAGAGGATAGTTTTATAAACAAATGTTACTCAAGATTTGGAAATACTCACATTTGTAAGTGAGGGGTCACTGATTTGATAGTTTATTCATACACAGGGACTAGGAATAAATGATTATTTGTCATGTTCAAACAATTTTTTATATATGTCTTATAATTTGTATACAGATGTAAACATTGAGATAATATTCAAGGGCACAAACCAACCAACAAACAAAATGTTGGTACAACAGTTCAAAGTAAATTACACCACTCCTTCAGAGAGCAGAATAATAACTGGACTCTGACTAGAGGTTGATCTTTGTAACTTAGATCCTGTAGTTCATCATAAGAGAGTATAACACTGACTGGACTATGACTAGAGGTTGATCGTTGTAACTTGGATCCTGTAGTTTATCATAAGAGAGTATAACACTGACTGGACTATGACTAGAGGTTGATCATTGTAACTTTGATCATGTAGTTCATCATAATAAAATATAACACTGACTAGACTATGACTAGAGGTTGAGCGTTGTAACTTAGATCCTGTAGTTCATCATAAGAGAGTATAACACTGACTAGACTATGACTAGAGGTTGATCGTTGTAACTTAGATCCTGTAGTTCATCATAAGAGAGTATAACACTGACTAGACTATGACTAGAGGTTGATCGTTGTAACTTAGATCCTGTAGTTCATCATAAGAGAGTATAACACTGACTAGACTATGACTAGAGGTTGATCGTTGTAACTTAGATCCTGTAGTTCATCATAAGAGAGTATAACACTGACTAGACTATGACTAGAGGTTGATCGTTGTAACTTAGATCCTGTAGTTCATCATAAGAGAGTATAACACTGACTAGACTATGACTAGAGGTTGATCGTTGTAACTTAGATCCTGTAGTTCATCATAAGAGAGTATAACACTGACTAGACTATGACTAGAGGTTGATCGTTGTAACTTAGATCCTGTAGTTCATCATAAGAGAGTATAACACTGACTAGACTATGACTAGAGGTTGATCGTTGTAACTTAGATCCTGTAGTTCATCATAAGAGAGTATAACACTGACTAGACTATGACTAGAGGTTGATCGTTGTAACTTAGATCCTGTAGTTCATCATAAGAGAGTATAACACTGACTAGACTATGACTAGAGGTTGATCGTTGTAACTTAGATCCTGTAGTTCATCATAAGAGAGTATAACACTGACTAGACTATGACTAGAGGTTGATCGTTGTAACTTAGATCCTGTAGTTCATCATAAGAGAGTATAACACTGACTAGACTATGACTAGAGGTTGATCGTTGTAACTTAGATCCTGCAGTTCATCATAAGAGAGTATAACACTGACTAGACTATGACTAGAGGTTGATCGTTGTAACTTAGATCCTGTAGTTCATCATAAGAGAGTATAACACTGACTGGACTATGAATAGAGGTTGATCATTGTAGCTTGGGTAGCATTGTAGCCTCTACAAACTTGTCTATTGATTCATGAAGGTAGTGAAATTTTGAAGCTACATGTTCAAACTTTTCGCTTTTCTTACAGTTATTGTTTACTGTAAATATACTCCATTCACGGTAGGAATTTCTCTTTGAAAGGTCTTTTTTCCTACCAATATCCTACTATATAATAGCTTTCTGTTAGGGAAAAAGGCCTTTCAGAAAACAATTCCTACCGTGAACAGACTTTACTATCTAAGTTACGGTAAATATTAAATGGGCCTTGTTGTCAATAATGGGGGAGAGAGAGATATTCTCGAGGAGTGTCTGGATTGGGTTTTGTATTTGTGGCCAAGTTTCTTCCAACTAAGCAATGGCTACTCTTGGGAAATGTCAATTAAAATACACTATAATAATGTAGCCTATTATATTCACCATGATGAAAGAACATTTTAATACTTTTTTCAACTAACATAATTAATCTTTTCATGAAAATAAAGTGTCAAATAATGACAAGAGATAAAGCATATTGAAAACAATAATATAAGTTGATGAAACAGACTAGGTTTTTGAATGGTGTTAAGTGTGTTTATTAGTTGGTGTCTCTTCACACAGTTTTATATAAAATGGTTGAATATGTTGCCAATCAAGTCACATGAAGTCTAGACTATGATTACCCCATTGGTCAGTGGCTCTCACACTCCCTCAACCTACTTATCTTTAATGGACATTAAATGGAGGAGAGTAGGCCAAATTTTTTAACTTTACAAAAAACTATCTATTTCTCCTAATGAGAGTGCATTTATGTCCAAGCCACATGCCCACACGTGGATCCATCCCTTCCTTACTCTCATATCTATGTATAATGTGACATATTTTGTCTTTGTCAGTAAAACTGGAATCAATGGTCTGGAAAAAACGGGAATAAATGGGGATTTGGTGAGAAAAAAAAAGGAAAATGTTGTTTTACTAAAAATAGGAAATATAATAATAATTAAATCAATAATCTTGGTACACTGTGATTCAAACTTTCTTTTTTTTTTAGCTGTGTAATATACATTATAATGTTATAATTCCTAGTAGATTTATGTTAATACAAAAAAAAGTTTGTTTGAATTTTAAAGCTTATTATTATTTATAAAAAAGATTTATAAAAAACAGGGAAAAGGGGGTGACATACTTTGGAGTTGAGAATTTTAGGAATTGAGCAGGAGTAATCAGGGGAATTTCATTGGTCTATTTGAGTAGACACCATCTTTGTTTAGTCACGATCCCATTTTTACTTGATTTATTTTTAAATATTTACAACATTTTCACATTTCAAAAACTTTTTTCAACCCACAGTTCGGGAACCGCTGCTTTAATTAAATAAGTTATCATTGGTAAATGTGAACGCCCATTTGTAGTCTACTTTTATTTGAAACTATAAAAATCTGTCATCTTTAAAGTTTGTTGATTATGTTTGAATATTTAATTAACCACCAAGTTTTCATTTTATTTGGGAATGTTGCAATAAAAATAGTAGCTAGACTTTACTAAATACTTAACTGTTGGCAAAAATATCGTCTAGTGAGCATTCTTTTATTAATGGACCTACAAACTTCACTACCTATTTCTAACAAAATAACGGGTTTATTCACCATTTTGTTGGACAACTTTTTTCAGATTAAAATCAGTTTTTCATGTCAATTACTAACCTCATACTATGATGGCTCAGTGCTTAAAAGCATTATTTAAGTCATTATTTGAATTGTTCTTATATTACATTCCACTCAGAAAATGGTACAAACCAATTGATTTTTTAATTGTTTCTATCTGAACTCTTAGATGTTTAAGAATGACCTTATTTAGATTTTGAATTTGGTCAAACTATTTTGGTTTCTGGGTCGATTGGATTCAAATTTGACACTATGGATCTACTTGAGAATTATTTAGTTTTAAAGAGATTCTTATCTAATCTCTCCATAGGAGTACACACTACCTCTCATATTCTACTGCAATGCTGCTATTTACAACTGGCTAACAGCTATTTTACAGATCTACCATTAATTATTCCATGCTATTAATATTACCATCTCTTGAGAAAGCTTTAATTTGACTTGTTTATAAACAAGCATGTCATTGTAGGTTAAGGAAATAGCTTCTTTTTTCCCCTGGAATCTATTGCAATATAATGGCTTGAACATAAATTATACCATTTAGTTGGTAGACATGTCACCTTGTATCTTTGTCAAACTGAGATGATTGATCAGAGTTTGGTTGTTATGTCTGGGCATCAAGTTTATGTTTGTCAGCTAATCAGTCTGGTTTGTTTCTATTTTCAGAGGCACATGCAAGATAGTTTATTTGATAGACAAGCAATCATGCAATAGTTCTGGCAGTGCCTCTGATTGGTTGGTTCCTCAAGGGCCTCACTGAATTATCGAAGCCCACGGGAGAATTAGCCTCACAAAAATGCCACGATTGTCTGTCCACACAACCCCATACCCTCAGAACTAATTAATGTTAGGAACTTTCAGGGTTTCCAGGGCATCTGCAGGTAACTACTTGGCATTTTTGTTCTCTTGGTCAAATAGAGTCATTAACATTTTCACATGTACAGCTATTTTTGTCATTTATGTCATTTTTTATTTATGGAAAAATCAAAATTCTTTAGCAAAGAAAAATATGGACATATTATTTGACTATTTATTTTAGTGATGCTAAAATAATCAAAAGGTTTAACTCAATTTAAGGAACATGACAAATTAGTTTTAAGAACACAACTTTTTTATGCTTTTTTTTTCAACTTTATATAACAATTATTTTTGTATAAATTATAAATAAAAAAGGGTTTGCCTTTGTGCTTTTTTATTAGTTCTTGACTAAATTAATTTTTGTAGCTTATACAATTTTAAAAATCCATTTATTCTATGCACTGGTGCATCCAGGGTTCGTTTGTGCGGGAGTGGGGGGTTAGTTTCACTGACCAATTTAGCCTGATCCCATTGGTTTTTCTCGTGGGAAAATTTGAAAATTTAAGTTCTGCAAAATGCAAATGCATCAAAATAAATACAATAAAATTCCAAAATAATTTAAAATTTCTAAAATTGGTCATTTTTTTGTAATTATTATAACTATTAAGTTTTTATGAACAAGCTGCTTGTAAACAAATTCTTATTGATGTATACTGTTAAAGTATACAAACATACAAGTTTCAATAAATTGCATTTTGGAAATTTGATTTATAAAATTATTTTAGGAACTAAAATCTGAAAATTCAAATAAGCAACTTGCACTCTTTATTAACTCACAAAATCACTTTTGAAATAATTCACTTTAGTCTTAAGTTAATTTTGCTTGGTTTAGTAGAAAGTCCATTGAGAACTCCATCCTCCGTAACTGACACCTCTGGATGTATGTACATGAGAGCAATCCCATTAAGGATTTTATAAACATTTTCATGCCCATGAATGACATAACATGACTATTTGGAAATATTAATGGCTCAATTTATTTTTTATTACTTCACTAATTTAGTATATCATAAAGGTAAGCAAGTTTGCATTTTTATTTTAATATGGCCATTTTTTTATTTCAGACATAATGACATTGTGCAAGACAGTTTAAAATGTGGTATATTATAAGTTCCACTAGTAATGTACACAATTATGATTACATATTTATTTTAGTGTGTGTGTGTGTGTGTGTGTCTGTGTGTGCAATATTTTGCCTCGTTACAAACTAATAAATAATATATAGCACATTTCTTTTTAAAAATCCATATTTAACAAATTTGTATAAATTTTAATACTAGCCTACATAATTACAATACGTATTTAAAATTTGCCTGGATGCTTTATTTTAAAGAGATTATTATATATTATGTTAAGCTAGTTTTATCAAGTTTAATGGTAAGTACTTTAATATTTCTATCTAATTAGTTATATACTTCACTTACTTAGCTAGTAAATGTTTTTTCTTTAAGTCACTTTTTTTTTTTAAATATAATAAATATTTAATAAGTATAGCTGTAATAATTATGTTTTCAATACCTTAGTAACTTAATTGACCTTGTACTATTATCGTGTTGACTTGTCAAATTAGATGTGGAGGATGTCAAGTTTGTTATCAATTTTGACTACCCATCAAGCTCTGAAGACTATGTCCATCGCATTGGGCGAACTGCCAGGTCACAGAATACTGGAACAGCTTATGCATTTTTCACCCCAACTAACGCTAGACAAGCTGGAGATCTAATTTCTGTCTTGCAAGAAGCGAATCAAGTGGTGAACCCTAAACTCCACGAAATGGCCCAAATGTCCAGGTCTGGGGGATTTGGAGGAAGAAGTGAGTATACCTTGATTGATTCATTTGTGTGTTTTACATATATACTCACAGGGTGTTTCAGTAGGTTGCAGTAGGCCTATTGATTATTGTGAGTAAAAAAGTTGATACAAACATGTCTCCAATTCTCAATAGATGCTGAAATACAGCTCTCTCTAAATCAGCTGTGACTAAGAAGCAGTTATAACCTGACACTGTTTGGTGTTAGAAGTGTTGGTAAGAATGTCGTACCCGCTTCGGCGCTCTAATCTCGCGTTGGACTGGACTGCCAAAGACGGGGAGATCGGGGTTCAATCCCGACCGGATGCACTGAGGGCGGTTTTCCACTCTACCTCTACACAAATGCAGGTGCATTTCCTCTAAATTGAGCCTTCCTAGTCCCTAATCTGTTATTGTAATTAGTACATAAGCGTATAACCCAAACAAGTAGTAAGACACGGTGCCGCACATCTTGACTTGTACTGAATTTGCTAATATTGTGTTTGTTTACGGTTTTTAATGTAAGTGCTGTTAGTGCTTGTAGAAAGTACTGTCGATGTATTCCTAACTGCAGAGTACCGGTATCATGAGTGTTTGTAGTGTTTACAACAGATTGTGTAAGACTGGTACAGTCCCCAGCTCTTTTGTTACTTTTGAATGTGCAACTGAACAAAGAGCGGTCGAATTAGAAGACATTCTTCAGTCAGTATAACATAGTCCCACTACAAGCACACATTGAGTTTATACACATACAGGAGGATGGCAAACATCATGTCAGCATGGCTTGTATCCATTTCACATTCAATGGGTACCACACCTTCAACCAGGAAATGGAACCGTTTGATAGGAATTTTATTAGTGGGTAAATTAGTTCCATTAATACTTCTCAGCGATGAAGCTACTTTCACCCTTGACAATTATAAACAATAGCTGCAACTCGCATTGGTAGTCCACGTGCCTCTTTAGAAACAAACGTTCACTGTCGTTTCTCTGTAAACATGTGGTGTGGTATGGTCTACAGTCAAGTAATTGGGTCTCTTGTGTTACAAATCGTCTTAAAGGTCCCATTTATCTGCAAAATAGGTGACACAATATCTAAACCTAACTTTCCCTGAACAATGTATCAGTCATGGTGGTCAAGTTGGTTGGCCCCCAGGGTCTCCACACCTCACTTCCTTAGGTTGTGGTTTGTGGGGATGGATGAAAAGGAACGTATATAAGAGATGAATCACTTGCTCGCACTATGGATAAAAGAACACCAATATCTTCAGAAGAACAACAGCGTACGTACTATTGCCGCAAGAATTGCAAAGTGCATTGAGGTTGCGGTGGGGTTTTCAAACACGTTATTTATTGTTCTTTATACACCTCTAAAAATGGCTTTTTTACGCACCAATTACAAACAGCTATAACTCTGCATTCATTGAGAATTGGACACACGTATACATGAACTTTTTTACTCACAATATTATAGGCCTACTACAACCTCCCAAAATATTTGTTAATCCTACTGAAACACACTCTGTGTGTGTTATATATATATATACACACACACACACACACACTATATTTACAAGTGTGTTTTTGCATATTTGATAATTATATTTAAGACTTTTTTTCTAAATGACCAGATGTATTGAATATTCCAAACTTATTAAACACCATATACTCACAATAAAACAGTGTTGCAATAGAATAGTGGTTTTAACCAACAGACAGTATTATTTAGCTATTTTTACTCGCAAGTTTTATATTTACTAATGTCAAAAAGGCTTTAGTGTGCCTAGGTCAACCTACTTTGTATTTGTTTGTCAAGGCTAAGCAGTGATTACAATTTATTTTAATAGACCTCTATGGGCCGTATGCAAGAACTTGACAAAGTGAATGCTTTGTGTATACTAGCGTGGGTTTGCTTGCTTCATCATAAGCTAAAAGATGGAGTGATAGTGCTTGGGACTATACTATCAGTCCACTAAGCATTCGCTATATACGTTCTTTCATAACGCCCTATGCAATTCTCATTGGTGCAAAATTTGTTACATGGAATTTAAGTCACAATTTTAATAGGCACAATGGTTTTATAAAGACCGTTCGGGGGGAAAAAGTGTAGCCTATTTTTGGTTTAATAAGTTGATTTTGTGTACATAGCACTAACCCTAATTTTAAGGTGCATATTTAAATTTAAAAAAACTGCTATAAATCAGGGCCAAGCAATTTTAGGTAGTCAGTAAAAATGTACCGACTCAGACCTCAAAATAAAAACTAATAATATTATAACATTATGTGGTGAATATTATCTTTTTTATTAATTAGGAGCATTACTTGTAATTTGGATTGACAAATCTATTCAAACATAAATTCAAAATGCCAAAGACGCTTCCCATGAAGTAATTGGTATTGGATAATTTTACTGCAGTCAATTTGTTTTTACAATATAAAAATAGAGGAGTCGAAGTTGAAGGCCTGGCGTACCAACTCCACAGCCCTGCTATACATAAGTAAACAGGATCTACATTTACAGATGTGGGTGCATGCTTACAGTTACATGAATAACTATGAGTATATTAACTGTATACTCTGTGTGATGTTCCAGGTCGCAATAGGTGGAGCAACAAGCCTGGAGGTGCTAGTGACCGAGGGCCTCCAAGAGTAGGGGGCGGGGGCCCTAGGGTTGGTGACAGGGGAGCTCCTCCACGAGGGGGAGATAGAAACGGACCTAGGGTTGCTGATAGGAATGTACCCCGGGGTAGAGACAGAAGCGATGGTCATAGCAATGATCGCTCCAGTAGTAGAGCTGATGATCGAAACAAAGAGCGAACTAGTCGCTGGAGTAATCAGAGTCAGGAACGAAGTGGATCTTCTCGTTTCTCAGATGCCTCTGGCAACAATAGGGGGAGCCATGCTCCTCCCCTTTTGCCTCAACCTTTTCAAGCAGGAGGGGGGCCAACTCGAAACACTGCTCCACCTTCACTTTTGGGCAATAAAATAGCCCCGCCCACTTTCTTCCAAAGCTCCAACCCACCGCCCATGATCACCAATATGAACCGTATGGGCAATATGGGTAACATGGGGAATAGGGGTAACATGGGCAATCCGGGTAACATGGGCAACCCAGGTAACATGGTAAACCCGGGTAATATGGGTAACTCAGGTAACATGGGCAACCCGAGTAACTCAGGTAACATGGGAAATAGGGGTAACATGGGCAATCCGGGTAACATGGGGAATAGGGGTAACTCAGGTAACATGGGCAACTCGGGTAACATGGGAAACCCAAGTAACCCAGGTAACATGGGCAACTCAGGTAATATGGGCAATGTTGGCAACATGAACTCTATGGGATATGGGCACAATTCATTCGGACAGTTTCAAAGACAACAAACCATGAATGGGTTTCCCTTCAGCCAGCCTCCGCCTCCCCCACCCAAGTAGTAAACTATAGCCAGTAATAGTCCACATGGAACATGTGTGGAGAGCTGCTCTAACCATTGCTTGTGTTGTGTTTAGTCATGTAACTATCCGGAGCTAGACAGATTCCTTGCACACTCACACTCTTTGATTCAAAAGTAATTTTTTCACCATAAAATATTGTTAATGGATGTATAAAAATTACCTAAAAATATTTTTTATTTACATTTGCATGAATTTTTTTTTTACACACAAGTAAAATTTTGTGATTCAATTCTCAGAAACAAAGAAACAGAACATGACATTCCATCATTCTGTAAAGCTTTTGTCTTTTAAGTTTACTTTGAAGCAACTTTATTAAAGGTTTTTCTGTTAAACATTTCCAAAACTAAGTTCTAGTAAATTAGCAGTAAGTCAAATGAAGAAGTTTTAGCACTTGCAAATGGGTGAACAAAGTTTGTCATGTTTGAAATTTTATGTTTTTAGATTAAAAAATCTATAATTTTATAATTGAGTAAAACTACAAACTTGTTTTGAAATTGTTTATTTCATACAAACACAATAAAACTTCTTGTAAACAACCAACTTTGAGGTGCAACTTGTTG
Organism: Timema bartmani; assembly: GCA_902151455.1. NCBI lineage: Eukaryota > Metazoa > Arthropoda > Insecta > Phasmatodea > Timematidae > Timema > Timema bartmani. Next base: position 16,904 of record CABFWB010005650.1, on the reverse strand, counting down.
ATGGAAACTATTTTTGTTTATGCCACAATGGATATTATTTCTCAGACTCAAATCGTATATCTAGCATCAGAGCGTAGTGTACCTGATTTACTGGACATTTCATTTGTTTGTTTTTCCTTAGGCAAATGCTAGTGCAGACTTCTCACTAAACTTGGACTCATTCAACTTTTAGCTGTTTACAAGTATAATGATACGTTTTCTTAATTTGTCACCATCACACTTCATCTTCTTTCACTTTAAATATTTTTTTAACTTTTCATGCCCTTCTCCTTGAATTTTCAAAACAATAATCATACTCTCTGAAACCCACGGTTCCTTTATTAACTAACAATTTTGTTGTCCCAGTACTGGGAGATTCAATTGGTGACAACATGTTTATTTAAATAATATTAGAAATAGGGAGAAGATTTCTTTTATGTGCGAGAGGTTGGTTTTAGATGGAGTTTTCATAATTCGTAACTAATTCTAATTAGTGTTTTAGTTTAGATAATTATTATCTATCATATAATTATAAATACATTGTATTAAATACTCTACAATGTACATTCTAATAGATGGTAGCCACACCATTTTGTAATTTACTTATAAAGTTTAAAAAAATTATATTTATCTATCTTTAAATTTTCAACTATATATAATTTTAATCTAAAAGTCACACTTTTAAGTTTGGTTTTAAGTGATCCCAAAGCTAAGTTTACATAAATATGTTATTTATTGGGTCATTATAAAAATCACCCAAGCTAGCCTACAAATAAAAATACATACAAATAAATTATAGTTACCAAATTCCATGCATTGCTTGGATTGCTATAATTTGTATATTTTATAGTAAAATTAATCACTTTATGGGGGAAATAATTTATATATATTTTAGAGGTTAGTTTTTTTTAGTTGTATCCACTTTTTTGTCATACAAATGTGCATTCTATGATAAACCTATCTAGTTGAACATGGACCCTTTGCTTTCACAAGACTAGAAACTGAAATCGCCAATTTATAGTAATAAAAACCTTAATTGAATGGATCTTGGAACGTGGATCCTCTTTGATGTAACTCGGAATGTTAGTTTATACTATTTTCAAAGAAAGACTCCACTTGGAACGCTGTAGCATAGCTGAATGAATTTAAAATAGCTCTAAATAACCTTAATCAAATGTTGAGTCATTTGAAGTAATGAACAGACTGTAGTTTGATAGATTTTCTCAAGTTAGACCGTGTACTAACAATCCCAACATGTGTGTTTGTATGATACAGACAACATGAGCTGTCTCGTAACAAGCTGCCAAATTGTTATTAGAGTAGGGATGGGCCCTGGAATCTTCGAATCCTTAAGAAGATTAAAGAAAATAAGTGAAATTGGTTTTAGAGCTCTAATTCTGCTTATTGGTGGCTCATACCCGTTGTTATGTTCATAATATTTTTCAAGATTCAGATTCAGATTCGACCCAACTCTAAATTATACGGAACTCATGGTCAACATACTAAGCTTTTATCAAAACCAATGCATCACTATCATTATTAATATTACTTCCTATTTTTTTTTTTATTTACTAGATCATGGAAAAGTTATTGATGCAAGTTTGTACTACAAAAACTCGTACTTGAATTCAATTTTATAAAATCAGCTCAACAAGGTTGCACCTGTTATGATTATTATTCTGATACAGGCTCTCAACTTAGACATACCTGCAGCAAACAATAAATTGGGGGGGGTACCAACAAATAATTAAAGTACAATTTTTTGATTGTTAGTTGTTAGTTTGGTTGTTAGCAGTGAGTCGAACCAGAACCAAAACTGATAGCGAAAATTAAAGAGTTATTTTTAGAAAACCAGAACCCAGAAAATAAATTGCTCAAGAAGCATATCAATACATATATATATATATGGGTTCATAATTGTTCTACATTTTTATAGATATTTTTTAATACATTTGTAAAAAGGTAGATAAACACATATAAAAGAGGACAAACTAAATATGGCAGTAATGTAGAGTGTGAACTAAGTTCTTATTTTCATTGTGCAAGCAGCAATATTATGTTCCTCCCTTTTATATGTTTTTTTACACTTTTACATCCTGTGGCCTGGGACAGTTATTTTCCACTACTGGCTTGTAGGCCTTATTTTCTAACTAAAACTAGGAAAAGCACAACATCCAGTCCCCCGGCCGTTAATTCATCACCGTGAAAGGATCAACCCACATTTCATCAATGATACATTTGTCGGCCATGCCGGGAATTGAACCCGGGACTCAGCTCAATAGACAGACACACTACTAACCGAGCTAAGGTGTCAGATTACAAATCATAAATTGTGCAATTATTTAGCTTATGACTTATGATATGCCTTTGTATTTTTATATAAACTTTTTTTTTGTAATTTCTTTTAATATACTTTTATATTCAGTAATTTTATATTAGTGGTATGACCATTAAATAAAGTATTTAAAAATTGGAACTTATTAAGAACAAAAAAAAAGGAACTTTTACTTGTCTCTAACTGAAACCATAACCTGAACCTTAAAATGTTTGAAGAACCAGAATTGATAAATATTAGGGTTCGACTCACTGATGATTATAGGGTAATCTAATAGTCCCTCTGCGGTATTACTAAGACATATTTTACTGGCAACATTTTTACATATTATTTACAAACACTACATAAACTGTTTAGAGAAAGTGCTGTATGTTTTATTTGCAAACGGTGATCGATATTATGTAAAATGTTTGCATATAACTCCTGTGAAGTGACTTCTAATTATTCTTCAGTAAGAGTCTCTTCATTTTCAAATCATTGGCACAAGTTATTAAAAAAAGTAAGAATTGAAAATAATTGGAACACAACAGATTCTTTCTTTAATCAACTTAGCAATGGTTTCTTCACTAATCCAGGCCATCTTATTATATTCAACAGTTTGGAAAATAAAGTGTCGTCTTATAACATATTCTCATGATCTTTTTTCTTTATTCTAGAATGTAAAATATATAAAACAAATCATTCTTAGGGATAAAAATCTATCCATGAGGTATAGTTCAAAAGTGTGTGGTGATATTTGTTTATCTACAAGGTATTTAGAGGTACCATATTGTGTTCATAAATATACTATTGAACATTATCCAAGCATTATCATAATAACTGGCAATGGCTTTGACCGAATAGCACATCTGACATTTTGTAATTCTCACCATTTAGATATTGTGTAGAATACAGACAAATCTTGATATTGTTTACTATGAGCTAGCAAGAAATGTGCAGGGATTTTGTTGGTGTACTTTCAAATAAACCTTTTTGAAATGACATAAGTGGTATTTGATGTGTAGATGTTTCAATTTTACTTACTACTCATTCCACAAAATTCCTCAATTATCAGAGGACTTTGATTGTCACTAGGCCAAATTAAATTCATGTTCCAAGATAATGTTTCTTGCATGTTGTATGTCCAATTTAATATGTTTGTAAGAGTAGGATTGTGTAGCAATAGTTTTTAAAATAAACATGTGAGACTGCTTAACTGGAAGAGTGACTATATTATATCTGCACAAATCCACACTGCAGCAAACCAATACATTATTTAATATACCAATGTACTTTTAAATATTCAATGAGATTTTATAATTATATAACAAAGTAGGTTAACACTGATTTTAATTAATGATGAGATAGGTGTATTGTGTCTTAAATGTTTTTAAATACAGTTTATATAGCCAATAAAAATGTGTGTACACAAGTGTATGTAATTGATTGCTTATATGTCCAAACATTCACATTCTGGACACTGTCATTCTTACCTTAATTTTAACATAATTTTTCATATTATATCTTCACAAAATAATGTTTCTTTTTGTTGTTTTTTCCCTCTTAACACCTGTTGGAGCACAACACTGTTAACTGGTATTTACGCTACATAAAAGAGTAACATTTATTGATGTTACTAGGTATTAAGTTTAAACTGTTTGCTCGTAGCTTGCACCCAACAGTTTGAGACGGAAACTTGGAATGTAACGCACATTGTGATATGTAAATCCATGCAAGAGATTTTTGAACTGGACTTCATTGTTTTGTTTCATAGGTGAAGTTTATGTTCACATTTATACCTGATACAAAAAACAAGTGCTGGTCAATACGAAAGCCTCCTTGTTGAAACTACAAAGAAAAATGCCCCCACTTATTCATAGGTACCAACACTTAAAGAAAAAATGAGTAAATATTAGAGATGGGAAGACCTTGGCTTGATATAACCATTTTAAGGCTGAGCCTACCCATAAATGCACGGCTCTAAACAAAAAAATATTTAATAAGTCAACATTGTTGTTTTTTATTTATTTTAGTAACATCTGGGCATCTTTCCTAATTCTTATGGAATTTCCAAACCATCCTAAAAATAGTTATTGAAATATTTTTGTTAAAATGTTTCCCTTTCAATGCATTTTAAATGGGAAAACAAAAATTATTAATCAATTTATTTATTTTCTTTGTAAAATTAAGCTAGAATGTTTGTTTAAACATATTATTTAGTGAATAATTTATTATTCTTTTTAAATTTGGGTTAGCTTCAATAATTACGACGATATTGAGCTCTAACGGCTCCCAAGTTGACACTATAGTAAAAATACATGGTTTTAAATACAACTTCTCCTTCTACAAATAGTTATCTTAGTTGATAATAGGTGCCGTTAGTGTGATCGGTACCCATTTACAAGCTAGTATCGTTTTGTAAACGTTGGCTAACCTGCTGTATCGGAATAAAGGCGGCACTGGAGGGTGAAGCCAATCTCTGTGACCTTGAGTCAAAGAAACATTAATACCATGTGCATTGGGATAAGAAGGGTCAATGTCCAATTATGACAAATTTGCCTAATTAAATATAAATATCTTGATATATTACTAAGCAACTAAAATATTCACAAAGTCCTAACTGCTGTGTGAATAAAGATAGTTGGTCCCTACTTTTTGTAAGATAAAAACCACATGCTTCTCCATATACAAAGCTTATGACATTATCCCTTATTTACCTGAGGCAGTAAAATATGTGAAAATCTTCACTCGTAGCCTACATTCTTTCTCGGTTGTTCTCATTACTGAGCACATTACATGTTGTAATAATAAGTGTTAATATCCAGAGTATAAGAAAACTACTGTTACTGTACATTTAATTTTTAATCCAGTATTATAATAAATAAAAAATAAACATTACTGCTCATATCAAACATAATTATTTTAAATGAAATAGTGTCTAAATATAGTTTGGAGATGTTCTCGTTATGTTTTTATATACTATATTTATTTTACGGTCTAGGATTTGACTCTCATTGGACTTTGGAATAAGTTATTTTTTCAAAAAATTAATGAATGAAGTTTTTGGTAGTCAAAGTGTGAACATGTTTATTTTATTTTATTAGCTTGTTAAATGAGCAGTTCAGAAGAAATGTATTGAATACCGAACAATAAGTACCCACAGTGATTACTTTTTATATAATTAACAAAATGTGACTTTTTTGGTTTCAAACAAGATCCAATGGATTGTATAAATTTTGAGATGGAAAAGTATTTACACAATATTATTTTATATCTTTGTGAATAACAAGTTTGTGAAGCATGGGTCGATGGAAGAAAGGGCGTACAAAGAAACTCAAAGATAAAATTGATTATTTAACTGCTTGTTGTAAAGGGTAGTTTTTTTAATGGTTTACATATTACTGGCGTTTAGGCTATCTGTATCTTCTAATTTAAGTACAACGAATGAGTAACGATACTATTTTATTTACTGTAGAAATAATATCAAAATTAAGATACAAATAAATATTTCTATATAACAATGTAGCGATTATTCTGTTATTTCAAGTATAATATTTTTTTAAATCTCTTAGATGAAGGTAAATGTTATTAACACCCTGTAACGCACTTATAGTATGTTCAAAATCTCTTGTGCCTTGACCTAGTTCGTATCACGCTAGTACTAAGTAAATTCAACTTTACAGGGAATCGAACTAGCAAAGTTACTAGAACTGATTAATTTACGCACTCACTCATAGCTTCAGATCCCGAAGTCCTGGGTTCTATCCCCGGTGTTTCCAATTCTCTCTGTGAAGCAATAGGTCTCAAACGGAACCAAGATCAACCTCGTGGGGACAAATGAGGAGCTACTTAAATGAATAAGTAGCGCTTCAGTCTAGAAAACTGAGATAGAAGGCTGGAGGGTTCGGTGTGCTGACTACATCGCACCCTCAACCCGAAAATGTTGGCACTATCTTCGCCAACATACGGCAGCCTCTCGATTTTTATAGCCTGCTTGCAGACTGACACCATGGAGATATTAATAAAGTTAGTATCTACCAATAGGATGAAAAATTATTCTCAAAAACATTTATTTCTGTAAAATTGTGTAAATTCTATAGATGTTTGAAAACTGTAAACACCGTATTAAATAACAGGTACTCACTTCAGTGGCCAAGTGGTTTAAGGCGTCACTCCAGTGTTAAATTGGCCTCCTGATAGAAGAGCGATTGTTGTTCAAATCCTGGTCGGGTCTACTGAGGGTGGTTTTTACTAAATTGTTTCCCCATCTTACATAAAAATGCGAGTAGATAACCTCTCAAATGCTTTCTTCCTCATTACTACCCAATTAGATTATCATATGTGCGTATAACATGAACAGGTAGTATGACGCTGTGATATCAGTAATAAAAATAACATATATTTATAGTTAAAATTGTTGCAGTCTTCGAAATGAAACGGCTTTTTGAATATTTTATTGCATCTTTAGCCTTTAAAGTTTAAAAATTAATCAAAGCACAGTGGGTAAATCTAGCACATTAGATTTGAGTTATTTTTATTTTACCTGCCTAGTAATAAACGCAAATAAATGGTACGACAAAATTGTAAGCTACATACTCTCTCGTATAGATTATTATAGTTAGTGACAAAATCTTCAAAAATGAGTTGTCTGCAATTTTACCTCAAATAATTTTTTCCTTGAAAAATAAGTATACAGTATTATTTATCACTACCCTCCCAAGATATTTATTTGAAAAAAATAGTTTGAGACATTTTTTAAAAAGGTGATTTATAAAGCAATGACCTGAGTTTGTTTCTACTTTTCAGTAACATGACCCGGCTGCTAGGCCTTGTATCTATGGCTCATAGTTTTTATTGCATGGGGGCCATCCTTAAATTATGTAAGGCTTTATTTACATGATTTTCGATCCTACCTCCCTCACGTAGGGGATCAGAAGAATTTACATAAGCTCCCTACCACTTTTATAGCTTACATAATTTTTAAAGATTTGGTAAATTATATTATTTTAATCGTTTAGTTATTTTTAGACATGAGGATTGGTAATATCCCACTTTGGTGGCCACATGGTCTAGGGCATCACTCTCGCACTAGACTAGTCTGCCGATGATTGGGAGATCGTGGCTCGATCCTGATCGGGTGATATTTCCTAAACATTTTCCCACTCTTTCCACACAAATGTGGGTACACTTCCTCTAAATTGAAAAGGATTCATCCCTAACCCACTGGCGTAATTAATTCATATATAAACAATTAGTAAAACGCGGTGCTAAAAGAAATTGTTATAAAGTGAGTGATAAGAAATTCTAGAATTGCAGTAAAGCTAGGTCGCAACGTCAAGCTGTTCCCAGAATGGCTGGGCAAACAATAGTCTTGTCAGTGATGTGAAATATGGACACATTTCTACATTCAACACCGGACTTGTGTCTATTTTTTTTATTCAAACAAATGATAATACCAAACAATAATAACTATTATTATTACTATTACTACTAAAACTAAAAGTCTGTTGTCATGACAGCTGTGAAACTCTGTGGCTTTTATATGAATATGTTTGGGTGTCATGTTTTGGTTCAGAATATTCACATTTAAAGTATAAGGTCCATACATGTACAGTATATATATTTAAAATTAAAATTAAATAATCTGGTCTAGAGGTATTAAATTTGTTGGGACTCTTGAATTGAATTTGAGTAGTCAATGTTCCATAGAGAAAACAGGAAACGGGGTGTAGAGGGTTTGTAATTATATGTTTACGTTTATGAAACTACGGATATGAGAGATTATGTGCCGTATGAATGGGAGCATTGTGTATCAACCTGAACTAACGTATTTTTCCTCAGCACTGATTTCCCACATATTATTTTTAGACCATAAATTGTTTCTCCATCTCTATTTCAGGGCAGTAGATTTTGATACATTCCCTATATTCCGCACCATTTTTTGTATGAACCATCCTTATGTCCATGTGTGTTGAGTTTAGGAAACACTAAGTAGATGACATAATAAAATTAATATTAACTAAATCAAGAATATTTTTCTAGTACAATATTAATATAGACTCAATTATTAACTTCCCATATTTTCTCGCTGCACCATAGGGTGCCTCGGCACCCCATTGAGAACTTATGGCTTAGACCTTAGAGAAGTGATTCCCAAACTGTGGTACGTGTACTTCGGGAGATACTAACACTGAGTTTTATGAATAATAAAATATTTTATTATAGTAGTAGTAAGTCTGATAGGCCAATTAACGCAGATTTTGACGTAAAGTGATGGCATTTATTAGACTTTCTTTTCATCTGGTTTTGTTTAACTTACCTCTGGGGCATTATTAACATTTGGAGTGACTGTTTATACTTTGCAAGACAGCAGATATGTATGTCCTTTTATTACATGAAGAGCTGGAAGGCCTACGTTGGTTAGGGGCTGTCCTTAAATTACGTTAGGCCTTTTTTCATGATTTTCAACCCACCCTCCCCTCACCCTACGTAAGATTTTCCATGACACCGCCCATAAAAATCCTTCCGTAAGATAAATTCTGACTCCCCACCCCCTCGTAAGAAAATGTAGGGAAATACTGAACCTCCCTCCCCATCCCCCTAAAATCCCTACATAATTTCAGGACGACCCATTAGGTCATGACCCCCAAAATGGGTTAACAACTGACCAAAACTCGTGAAATACTGATATAAATTATTTTTTCAGGTTTCACAAGCTAAGGGATAGTATCGCTCTGAATCGTACCCACTTTTATTCGCATCTAGTTAGAATTTAGGACTAAGAAAACTCGACTCGATTGGGGTTCAAACTGACCAACTATTCACATTCATGTTGTTGGTCAACGTGATTTAGCGAACTTGACACTGCCCGAAGCCTATAATAGACCAATATGACATATTTTTTCCACCCTAGTCTTTTGTCGCTAATAATAAACTCAAGACCTTTAAAGGTTCACTTTTTTTAATTCGTGATCCTTTTTCATAAGACAAAATAACTAGCAAAACCGCACAGTAATAAAGAGAGTTAAGTTGAGATTTTTTATAATCTAGTGTCAGTTTTTTTAAGTTTCATATCAAATGAGAAATAAAAGTAATCAAAATATGTATTGCTAAAATTGACTGATTATCGGTCAGCCAGCCTCCCATTTGTTTAAACAAACCAGCAATGCTGTCTATTTTGAGAGCTGAAAGCTCAACACAACGCCAGAGAGGGTAAGCAAACCCTTAAGCAATCAGTAAAAGGAATTAAATAAACTTGTGCAGTTGGTAGAGTAACAAAATGACAAAATCAACATTTTATTGATACAAAATGTTCTGGGCCTGGGTTCACTAACGAGATCAAATAGTTGCGCTGACGCAAGTTTGAAAGATGTGCCCAAATCCCAATTCACTAAAAGAAGCAGGCGCAATTTGAGGGCAAAGTTGTGCCACCGCTATTAAATCATGAATGTAATTTCAATAAATTTAAATGGCGGCATATTATCGTAATGGCTTAAAATACAATTAGTTAACTGTATTCCAATTAATAATAAAGAAATTAAAATAACACTTGTCTGTCGAGCACAAAATTGGTTTTGATTTAGATAGTGGTAACAAAGCCATTACTTTCTTACCTTTAACTGTTGAATTTTTACATTCAAACAAAGCAATTGCATTATTACAACCAAACGTCAAACAATCCCACAGACTGTGTAATCTTTGTCTAGAGCCAAAGAGGTTTGTATTCCTCAAAGTCCAAAGACATCTTGTCACTAAATATGGCGGTTATTATAGCTTTAAAATAAGTTTTAAAGTTTCCATAAATGTTTTATTAATGGAACTTAAGTTTTAAACTAATAATACAAATAAATACTAAATAATGTACTAATATTGTTTTTGTAAAGCATCCAGAAAGAGGCCGCTTTTAATTTTATTGCTGGTTTATAACCATAATGTTTATAAATCTTTGTATTTTTTGTCATTTTCACTAGAGATTTAAAATAAAATAACCTTGACTTTGAAAGTAAATTCTTCATAAAGATTGGTTGAAAAGAATGCAATTGATGACATGTATGGTGATGTCACCATAATCTTTCCACCAGTTTGCGCCTTGTTTAGTGAATACGGAAATGGAGCAACTCTTTGAGAGTATCTTGAGTGCAAAGTAGCACCATTTCTAGACTTGCTCCAGAGCAGAATTTCACTTGTTAGTGAATCCAGGCCCTGGTGTTATTTGCCACCCCACTATACTTTTCCTTTTATTTTTCCTGATTTGTAAAAATCTTTTACAATTCATTATTTTTGGTGAATCAATTGACAAAAATACAGAAGAAAGATCGTCCAGCACTGTTTAAAAATTACTCGTCTCTTTATTAATCATTTTAATATTTTGAAATGGTCTGTTGAGTGTTTGTTCTGCCATCGCTACTACTCAAGACACAGTCGGCACAGCACAGTAGCAAGTGAAGAGTGGCTCATAAAAGAAGAGATAGAGATATTTAGTTGGACAGAGATTGAGTTTGACAACCTTATTTTAATTTATGATATTTATTATGTCTGACCTTTTCATAACATTTTAATCCTGTCAAACTTTGTTGACTCTTATCAGAAATTATAGTTCTTCATGGATTAGGTGAGTGGAACATAGTTTTGAATTGTTCTGGAATCAATTTTAAAATAAAAATCCGAAACTACTTCTGGTTGTGTGAAAACTTTCAGAAAAAAATGTGTGTTTGTCCTCACCAAAATTATTAAAAAATTAATACTTTTTATGGTAAAGTGAACTTAAAATATCTTTAAAGTGAGCTAGAAGCCTAGTACCCAACCAGTGTGTATTATTGAAACTCAATATTTCAACTGTAAGGAAGAAAGAAATATTCAATCATCATGGAAATTATTCTTTTTCCTTGTGAGAGCCGACTAATTTATATTTTTATACAAATTTATCTCCACAATCCAACATAAGCAACTATTACCAACTTTTAGAAGGAACATCTAAATATATTTTAATATTCACCTGACAATATATATTTTACTTAAAGAGCTTACTTTATTCACTTAATAGACATTGTAAATTATTCTACACTGTTCAAACAATATTAAACTTTTGACACATAAATTGTAACTTTGAAAATATATATACCACCATGTCCTACTGCCTGTATGGGCGATATGAATATGTACTAATTACACTAATGGTTTGGGGGTTAGGAAGGTTTAATTGAGAATAAGTGCACCCTAATTTGTATGGGAGAGTGGAAAACCATTTAAGGAAAATCATCCCTAATTCGCCTGACTGGGGTCGAACCTCGATCTCCCTGTCTTTGGCAGTTTAGTCCAACATGAGAGTAGCGCGTTAGACCACGCAGCCACTGGAGTAATTAAATTCCTAAATCATTAGCATAATTAGTACATAGGTGTATAGTCCTAACGGGTAGTAAGACGCTGTGCTAAAATAAAGAAGTTAATTTCCTTATATATATATATATATGTGTGTGTGTGCGCGCGCACTACTATTACTATCACTCATATGCAAAGACAGCCCTACATTCCCTTGTGAGAATACAGTGTGAGGGGTCAGTCTGGATGGGTTGAATGAACAACTAACAGTTAATACTATTGGGTTTATTAAAATAAAATGAACTAATACAACAGTCGTCATAGTGAAGAAGGTTGGGGTCGACCTGACACCCAATCACCTGTAAGCTCGTCACATAATAACACGCACATTGCAAGAGCCTACGACACTCACTCTAGAGCAACTACCCAAGTGTGTCTTAACCATTGTCGTACTGATGGCGCTTAAGGCAGACCATCGCTGAACTCGCACATCTTCCCAACACTGCTCGCAAGTAACTGTCTAGAACCAACTGCCCAAAGTTCTGTTCTAAGATACACCAACTAGGAAATTCCTCCGATGACAACATAAAGCACCAATCAACGGGCTTCTATCCACATAATAAAATCACACAATATCTGAGAGAGTGATTCCTACAGATCCATTGCTGCCTCAGCTAAACTAAACTGCAATTGGCCTACATGCCGCTTAGACAGGAAATAATAATAATAATACAAGAAAAATTCCAATGTTGTTCTTTTTTATTGTAGTTTCACCTAGTACAATTCATTAAGTGATTCATTGTTTTATACTATTCAATGTTGTAGTCTATGTATTTTCTCCAGCTCTTTTAGAGATTCGGATCGTACCATTGTAGGTAGTGTCGCCATTAAAAAATTAATAGAGCATTGTACAGAAACCATTTCTAAACACACCTAGTGGTCTCGAAGCTATGTAACTCATCATTATTTAACCCCTCCGCTCGCCAGTAGTCTCATCCCTTTTTGGACCAATTATTTTCCTACGCACCTTATATTTCAACACCTTACATTTGATTTCGTCATGCAAGGTAAGAGAACACATTTCACTGGTAAAATTATTGTTTTTTATAATCTATGTTTTACATTCCTTGACAGCAGGCAAGATTTCAACAACTTACTGACCGAGTAATAGCATGCATTTCCCAATTGTATTCTTTTTCTAATTCATAATCTAATATTGTTATTGCAAGTTAAAATTGTTACTAAATATTTAAACTTATTAACCCTGTCAAAAGATAGGTTATTTGAAATAATCTCTAAATTATTGTCCTCAATCTGTGTTTGTGTTATCATATACTTAGGCATAGTCTTATCAGAGTTAGCTTCTAAGCCTATTTCCATACTCACCTCTAATGAAATTTCTACATTTCTTGCCACATCTTCCTTACTATTACCTTACAAAGCTAAATCATCTGCATACCCTAACAGCTGCATTGTACTGTTTAATTTCAAGCCAGTTTGTATTTCGAAAGTGTCTGATAAGTAACATCCAACCTGTATCCTGCCAAACATACTTCAATTATCTTGACAAGATTTTAGATATCTCATACTTAACTAAAATTTCTTATAATTTGTTTCTTTTAACTTTATTGTAGGCCTTTTTAAAATTGTAGTTGATAATGATGAACCATCATGTTGTATTCCCACTTTTTGATATTATTTGTCAAATAATAAAGACCTAATTGTTATATTTCGTCGAAATCCACAATGATGATCCCAAACTATTTCCTTTGCATCTCATTATTATGTTGGATAAATTATTATTACTACCCATTCGGGTTATACACACTTACGCTAATGTGTAATGGTAGGGTGAATGTGAGATGAAATGGGGGACCTACAGTTTATCGTGGAATCCGAACCACGGTGGAGGCCTGGCATTCCACACATTCACAAGTTGTGATTAATACAAGTCTTGTCAGAGGTGAAGGAAGGGTTTGGCAATCAGATAAATCTGTGCCGGGATCGAGGATTGAACCCCAGACCCTCAGCACAGAAGTCCTACACTTCACCCTAGACCACCTATGTTGGATAAAATGTTATAGCATGTTGGTGAGATATCTCTATCAATATTACACTGTTTTATCTTCTTGATATGTAATACCTTCCATTCTTGTTTATGATGGAAGAGAAATTGTCAGTGGCACCAAGCCTTAAACAACTTTCCTTTTAATTCAATTTTAAATATTTTCAATTCAACTTGAATTGTACATTTTTAAAGAATCGAGAATTCAAATTTGTATTCAAGATGCGAAAGAAAATGTAAGATTTGGAGTGACCCCTTTTTATACAGCCGTAACAAAAGGGTGACATTTATCTAAAAAAAAAAAAGGGAATAGAAAGAGGGCTTGTTTGAAAAACTACTAGATACCCTTGCCAAATAACCAAAGTTAAGGTAGTTTTAAATAAATATTGTTTTATTGGAAAAAAAGAATACATTTGCATATAAATAAAGTTTGAAACCCAGAAGGGAAATAAGAATAAATAAAGGTAAATAAATACAAAATGGAGAAAGTTGTTCTCTATTTAAATAACATATACATGACTTAGATTTGTAATATTTTTAATATAAAGTTACTGCCATATCTGTAATACAAGGTATCATACAAACAAGGAAGGTACTGACTTTCGAATTATACTTACATCTCGTTAAGAAAAACTACAAAATTTGCACTATACTTGAAAAACGTATAGCATTGGAAAAGAAGGGTCAAGCAATGTTTAACATTTCAAACTATTCTAAATCACAAAAATTTAATGAATATTTTCCATCTCAAAACAAAGAAATTACATTTTCCAAAGATTTTAAAATTAATAAACACTAGTCAAAATATATTCCAGATGGGAAATTACATAATATTCCAAAGATTATGGATTTTATCAACACTAGTTAACAAAAAACATTCCAGATGGGAATTAATTACACACACTCTAAATTATGTTTAACAACAAAAAAAGGACAATATATTTAGGGGTTACATTTTCAATAAGATGGCCACTACCAGGGTACCGCCGTGTTTCCTACTGCCAAACAACTCTGCAGCCTCTACATATCGTCCAATATCCCAGGAGAGGTGGAAAGGAACAAGAAGGGGAGAAAAGTATGGCCTCTTTGTCTCACTTTGGCAACTCCAGAAACAAGTCACGTCTGGTCGTTGGTGGAATGTTCCAGTTCATTCTTCTTAGTTCTCGATTGTACCAGATGGATTTCTTAACGGCCTGAGTGTGGCCTTTCAGGGATGTTGACGTTATTCAGATTGACGAGTCAGTTGGACACCAACACTCGTTCGTCGTTGGCTCGGGAAAGTTTGATGGGGGTGCGGGTAGGATCGAATTGGTGCAAGGTGTAAACAGGGTGAGTTTATGCATCCATCTTATTTAGGAACCAGATATAGTAGACAGTTTATCATAAAATTGTTATTTACAATATATATATATATATATTGAGAGAGAAAGAGTGAAAGAGAGATGTCTCAGATTAAATTTAATTACTATTAAATTAACATATTATCTTGTAGCATTAAAAATACTACAAATTGAACCTATCTCTAGTAAATATATTCACGCAAAATACATAAACCACCCGATTCACCCTAATAAGTGGACCTTATTGCTGTTGTGGACAGCTAGTATTTATTATCATGTCAAAAAAAAAGCAATTATCTGTTACTAACATAATAAAATGAAAAACATTTTTCTGACACACGTGATTAGCTCCTAAATTTAAAAATCAAAGCACTATTTATTTTGAAACAAAAGTCAAATTTGTCAAGGAACGTTTTAATCTAAATACCTGTACACGTCTATTGGTCATATGGTTCAGGCATCACACAATAGACTGGATTGCCAGGGACTTGTGTTAACACTAAATACCTGTACACGTCTATTGGTCATTTGGTCCAGGCATCACACAATAGACTGGAATGCCAGGGACTGTGTGAACACTAAATACCTGTACACGTCTATTGGTCATATGGTTCAGGCATCACACAATAGACTGGAATGCCAGGGACTGTGTGAACACTAAATACCTGTACATTTTACTAATCTTATCAAATGAATTAGAATCCACCCAATAATTGTTTCTATTAAATATGCTATTTTTGGTATTTTTTGTTAGGTAGTAAATAAAATATAACTATAGGAGAGTAATAATCTTATTTATACTCTGCCATACAGAGGTCTACCAAATAAAAATAAAAATAGCCAGACTTTCAATGATCGCTCAACCAGATAATAACCAATAACCAATAATATTCAATATATGAAAAAAAAATTCACTTTAAGATAAATATATAAATTATTTTATTTCTATAAATTGATATATAAAATAAATATAAATATTTTTTCTATCTACGTTAAAATTAGTAAGATGAGAAAACAGACAGGTTGGGGTACTATAGGGTTAGTGACAAAGAGCCTACCTAGTGGGTTCCTACTCCTTGATTTCACCACCAAGCGGTGTACCCCGAGATCTGAGTAACCTGGTGGAGGTTGGGTTGAACCCTAGTAGAAACTAGGTCAGGTGCAGACGAGAGATAGTCGACTGATCAGGAACAAAACCAACAAGCTTGGAACAGGGTCTGGCCACTTGGAGTGTGAGATGTTGGTGACGATGAGCTATATCATCAGCACCCATATCCACAGTTAGGTACAGTTACCACCAAGAGAAGGTCTACCTGAGGACTTACAAGAGGCAGCTACTCTATACTCAGGTGTAGGTCATGACAGGCTCAGTAAGCCGATGTCCAAAACAAATACTCGAGTAAATAAAGTGAAATACAGGACTGGAAAAATTGTTGACAAATAACCGAAGAGGAACTACAGATGAGATATTTTGAGATGTTCAACCTGGAAGAGGAAAGAGATGAGAGTGGAACAGAGGAGCAGGAAGAAATAGCAGAAGAGGAGGAAATAAGAAAAAGCACTAGGTGTGGACGAACTGACAGTGGAAATGATAAGAGCTGCATGTGAAATAGGTATACAATGGTTATATAAGATGCTGAAAGTTATTTGGAAAGAGAACAAGGTACTGGAGAACTGGAAAAAAGGAGTTTTAATACCTATTTTCAAGAAAGGAGACAGGAAGAGAGCTACAAATTATAGGTGATAACACTGATGTACCACTGTACAAAAATATATGAGAAAATACTGGAAAAGAGAATAAAACAGGGGTCCAGCCAAACTACATTTTAAAATTCCCTGACTTTTCCAGAGCCAATAGATTTTTTCCAGACCACTATACAGCCTAATA
>CABFWB010005649.1:30452-42485 GCA_902151455.1 Timema bartmani | reverse complement strand
TGTTAGAGGAAACTTCTTATCTCAAGGTAAAGAGGAAAGCTCGCTGCTAGTTCTCAAATATCAAACAATGACTGTATTTTCTATATAAAGTCTAAATCTAGAGCTCTTTTTCATCAAGACTAGTCTCATAGCTCCATGAATATGATTAAAAGGTCATTGAGAATGAGCTAATGTCACAGTTTCACACGATTGTTTAAATTGTTTTCTATTAATAATACTCAAAATATGGTTTTTGTAAAAGGAAAAAGAGCCCTCGTTGGAATCTTTCGACTTTATATTTATTTTGGCGCGAACTATATGTTAAATTATCGCGTAGTGGAATTAAATATAACGTTAGAGCCGAATGTTTGCGTGGCAATTTATCAATTACTGAGGCAGGCCCCTTAATATTATAGAATGAGACTCACGCCCCTGTCCGCGAGTCCACAGGTACGGTTAATGAAGTAAACTCAAATGTCTCATTATTATGCATTGGTTTGTCAAATCGCCGTTGCATGTAACACAGCGCCTCTTTCGCACCTAAGAGAAACATCAAAGTGTCCAATCTCGTTCATTAATTAATAATATACAGGTTGAAACGTCTTGCCGTTCGTTTAAATGAACAGAGGAACCAAATTAGGTTGGTAATTTTGAGTCTACGGCGCTCTTGTTTTGTTTTGGGACTTCTTGTTTTTTTTTAATGGTGATTCGGGACGCTACTTTGAAGCTAGAGTTCCAATTAACATCCTCATTAGCAGCGGTGCATGCGCTATATGAACCATGATACCTCACGAGCAACACGTGCGCGGGGAAGATAGATTTATTACTCGTAGATGATGCATCGGATATACAACCAGCCAAAACAAGATGTGGCGTTTCCAGATCATTTTTACTCCTAGGACGCGCATAAAATCTACACCTAACAGGAAAACATATACTTCAACGATATACTTTTTTTACTAAACAACCAATTATTTTAGAAACAAATCAAATTTTTTTTAATAAGTTTAGATACACTATTAGGTCATTCATTCGACGATAAAATGTTACTGCACAGTTTTAAAAAGTGTATAACTTAACTATAAATAGTTATTGAATGATTTCAAATCAAATCAATACAATTCACGAGTTATAAGGATTCAAACCTGATATTTTATGTTTTTTACGTTCCATTGTTAAGTTGCATCGACAAAATTTCTTCGCGCATTGGCTAACGGACAGAAAGAAAGGCACTATGGTAGAGAGGTGGACATACAGAGGTACAAGTTATAGCGATAGCGGGTTTTATGCGGATGTGGAGCCATGTATGCCCCACGGTTGGGCACCAATTATAGTGATACTCTTTTATATGATGACGACGCGCGCATGCCTTACTGCGCACTTGTTGTCAAACTGCTATGACGATCTGATTTTTACGTCTATTTCTTACCGTGGGATTATTTATTGGTTTATTGTTGAAATTAGTAGAGATATGACACTGTACACGATTTATTTTTATTAATTGCACTTCAGTTTTGTAAATTTAATATTAAAATGATACGAGTTTTTTTTTGTTCATTTACGAACTGACAGGGAGAGCCAAAGCTAGTGCTGTCACAGACTGAGATTTTCTCTGGATTATTATAAGCACAAGCTGCTTATATATGACCTACCCCTTGCTTCTTGGACCCCTTGTCATCAATGTTAAAACTAACTAATAGGAGAACTTCTGGCAACCTGATGTTGTGAAGGCTAGCTTCCTATTGGGTAAAGGCAGCCATCACATCACCTGATTTTCAAATAAAACGAAGGGAGTTTTTTTTTTTTTAAAGAAAGACATTTTTAAAACGTAATATATTGAAATTACTTCTGAAAACGCCTGATCATCCATGGATGAAATATTAAAAGGAAAATTTACACACAGTCCTTTAAAGAAAAATACACTTCATCCATGACTTTTTGAATATATTAGAGGGGTCCAAAACAGTATCATTACAAGGTATATAGATGGACGGACAGACAGACATACGTACGGTTAATAAAAAGTTGTAAGTTCCACTTTGTTTTGTTACGCTTCAACGTAAAACGTCAAGATCCATAAATAATCTCGAAATCAAAAATATTTATGTATTACAATACTTTCTTTGCACGAGAAAGTGAAAAAACCCTGTATTAATTGTATTTTTAGAAGCTCCTATTCACTATCTATAAAAGTAAGAAGGAAAAGGGATGAAACTTCTTGTCGAAAATCATCAATGACGAACATTCCCCTTTTTCGTCGTAGAAACCCAATCTTCGTCGCCATCAGTCTACTCTAACGTCATGAATAATGAATGCCTTGTGGTGGGTGCGATGGGTGGGTGACTTCTATTTGCTAACGTCTATATGTCGGTATGTCTGATGTGTGCCTTGATCTGAGCAACCCGCACATCTCTAGAGGGGTGGGAAGGAGGGAGTGGGGAAAATGGCACGCCTCGGGTAACCTTTTACACTATACCTTCACTCAGGGATGACATTTCCCTCTCACTCTCTTGCAGGCTTGTCTTACGAGGAAGAGTGAGATGGAGATACCCCCATCATAGGGGTGGACAAACGCTTCCTTCGGAATATTACAGATGTTAAGTCACGTTACCCACTTCGATGGTCGAACGGTTTAAGGTGTCGTTCTCGTCACAGACGGGACTGTCTTTGACGGATAGATCGGGGTTCAAATACCGGTTAATATACCAAGGGTGGTTCCTAACCCAAATGTTTTTCCCAAGTTTCCTCCAATCACTGTCTCTAGAACCAACCATATTCATTCACAACACAAGTTCACATATGCGTACAACCCGAAAAGGTATTATTAATTTCTAAGTTCTAATAACAGTAGAACTGGACAGGAGAGAAGGGTCATTGCCCTCCCTTAAAAACAATTTGGCCCTTCTTTAGATTTAATGCACTCGTCTTTGATACTATCTAATATGGATATGAAAAATTTAGCTTTGCATCAAACTCTAAATAGTTTTTAGAAGCACTAAATTTTCAAAATATTTCCGGGGAGAAAATATTTCAAAAAGTTTTGATATACATCTATTTCTAAAAAAAAAGGTTTAAGGTAAGGATCCCTCTAAGAACAGCTTTTAGGGTCATCCAACGGTCAAAATTACCGGGAGAAGAGAATTCAAAATATCTTCAAGAGCCATCTAATTAAAAAAAAACACACACAATACCACTCCCAATAACTTTCCAGGAACAAACAAATTTCAAAAAAATTACTGGTGGAGTGATCACTACAAAGATCTTCTGAAAGTGTCTTAGTATTAATTTTTTTTAAGGCGATGACTACTCCAAATAGCTTCCAACAGCATTCAAGTTTACAAACATTTGTCAGGTAAGGGTACCGAGAAACCCCCTCCTTTATTTGGGTGCTAATTCTCCCCTCTACACAAATAAATTTCCACCGCCCCTGCATTGGTCAATGATTTGTACTGACATCAACCCTAGGGCTTGATTTGAACAGGAAGATAATATTTTTAGACAGTTAAAAATTGTTTAAATCAATTTTTATATATTCATGCGTCAAGTCATATGGTCTCCCAGCTAACACTTTTGACATAAATTATCAACACATATAAAATAATAGTAATAATATTGTAAAAAAAATATTTTCAGGTAAGGAATTCCTGGTTTTTTTTTAATACTCAGGATTCGGTGTTCGTGGGTTCAAACCCAGCTGAATTAGATGGATTTGTCTTGAAAGATAAAAATAATTGTAGCACAACTTCCTTCGGATTGGGAAGTAAAGCCGTCGGTCCCATGTCGATTGTGGACATGTAAAAGAAAGCTGGAAGGTATGTGAGAATACCTTTCCCGGCAAATTCAGTGTGGAAGACAACGGTTGGAGTCCCCACACGTTTTCCTGAACGTCATCAGAACATGGGATTTCTACCAGATGGTGCAGTAGTCACTAACCAGCCCAAGGGGCTGAGATAAGGCCCAGATCTGGATGGATATAATTCACATCAAACCAATCCTCGGGTTGTTGACTTAAGACTAAGCAGGAATTAGTGAAATATTGATATTTATATTCAAGGCCGTATTCAGCCAATAATTTCGAGAGGAGGGAAAGGAGGAGTTGGTGGGAACATCCCCCAACTGCCGGAAGCCAGAAAAAAATAATTCAAAATGATAAACAGTTCTAGAAGCTATCTGAAGTGCTTTTTTTTTATGTTAATATAACACCCTAATTTGTACTTGTATCTTAATTTTGATATTATTTGAACCATAAATAAAGCCATATATATTTTGTTCATNAAAATTTCGGGGGGGGGGGGTTGAGCCCTCAACCCCCCCCCCACCCCCGGCTACGACCTTGCTTATATTTTGATACTTGAAATGAATAAATTGCATATTATGCACTTTTATTTCGATACCACATCTCTAGATTCTGTGCCATATGATCGCAGTCCTTGGTTTTTATACCCTCCTGGGGAAGAAACAAAAAAGAAAGCCTTGAGTTACATCTTTAGAAGGAGTGAAGTCTGACCTGTCTTGACGGGGGTAAATCTACATTTTTAGAGACGGAAATAAATAAGGGTGGATAGGACGCCGAGGGAGTAAAGGAGGGAAGGGAGAAAGCATCGGATAGAAGGCTTAAAAAAAGAATGTCGAAAAAGGAAAAGAAAAAAAAGAGGTAAATTTCACATAAATTTTATTGATTTGTAGACGATTCTCATCAAAGTATAATGTACTCATTTTGAAGCCAGTCAGTTTGATAGGAGTAGAAATATTTCATCCAAAACTTAATTTATTATTTTATAGAATTTGTGATGATTATACACTTTACAAATTTATTACTCTGTTATATAAAGTATTGAAATGATGAATGTTTTTGGACTGTAGTAACTGTTCTAGCTGTCAGATAAGGTTCTTCCTATGAACATTGGACTGTAGTAACTGTTCTAGCTGTCAGATAAGGTTCTTCCTATGAACATTGGACTGTAGTAACTGTTCTAGCTGTCAGATAAGGTTCTTCCTATGAACATTGGACTGTAGTAACTGTTCTAGCTGTCAGATAAGGTTCTTCCTATGAACATTGGACTGTAGTAACTGTTCTAGCTGTCAGATAAGGTTCTTCCTATGAACATTGGACTGTAGTAACTGTTCTAGCTGTCAGATAAGGTTCTTCCTATGAACATTGGACTGTAGTAACTGTTCTAGCTGTCAGATAAGGTTCTTCCTATGAACATTGGACTGTAGTAACTGTTCTAGCTGTCAGATAAGGTTCTTCCTATGAACATTGGACTGTAGTAACTGTTCTAGCTGTCAGATAAGGTTCTTCCTATGAACATTGGACTGTAGTAACTGTTCTAGCTGTCAGATAAGGTTCTTCCTATGAACATTGGACTGTAGTAACTGTTCTAGCTGTCAGATAAGGTTCTTCCTATGAACATTGGACTGTAGTAACTGTTCTAGCTGTCAGATAAGGTTCTTCCTATGAACATTGGACTGTAGTAACTGTTCTAGCTGTCAGATAAGGTTCTTCCTATGAACATTGGACTGTAGTAACTGTTCTAGCTGTCAGATAAGGTTCTTCCTATGAACATTGGACTGTAGTAACTGTTCTAGCTGTCAGATAAGGTTCTTCCTATGAACATTGGACTGTAGTAACTGTTCTAGCTGTCAGATAAGGTTCTTCCTATGAACATTGGACTGTAGTAACTGTTCTAGCTGTCAGATAAGGTTCTTCCTATGAACATTGGACTGTAGTAACTGTTCTAGCTGTCAGATAAGGTTCTTCCTATGAACATTGGACTGTAGTAACTGTTCTAGCTGTCAGATAAGGTTCTTCCTATGAACATTTGACTGTAGTAACTGTTCTAGCTGTCAGATAAGGTTATTCCTATGAACATTGGACTGTATATATACGGGCCCTTAGAAAGGTGATGGGTTACATTCAGTTTAACACCTTCCTTCAAAGACCGCAACCGGCCGTAACCATCAGAAACAGACTGTCTGGTGCGAGCCCTCCTAATTTACTGGATGGGGTAGATTCACCACATTTTTTTTTTTTACAGGTTAAAGGGGGAACCGTACAGTGTAGCCAAAAAGTCTTCTCTCGGTTGTAATTTTAAGGAAATGAGACTTTGTCCAAAATGATGTGTTTTAGCGGTTAGTTTGGTTTTTAATACACGTGAACTTGGATTGGTTAGGGTCACCCTCGCACCCCGTCTGCGTGAAAACACTTGTACAGGGGAAGACAGCACTGGATATCTACGAATGAACGGGAAGAATAATATAAATGTTTCTGTAAATGTATCTCTAACACTTCCCAGGGTTATTCTATATACCACAATCGACATGGGACCGACGGTATTATTACTTAACTATCCGACCCGCTTCGATGGATGCATGGTTTAAGGCGTCACTCTCATGGTTGACTCGATTTTCAATGGTGGGGAGATCAAAGTTCGAATTTCGTTCGGGTGTGCTGAGTGGTGGTTGTTTAAAAAAAACTGGTATTTCACTCTCCCTCCACGCAAATGCGAGTATATTTCCTCTAAATATAACCTTAATAATCCCTAAAAGTCACTAAAGTAATTAGTACACACGAGTATAACCCGAACGGATATGTAATTCTTACCATTCGAAGGAGGTTGTGCAATGGATTTTCATCACGCTGTAAGAATGAGTCAGAAAGATTTTTATTCCAAGACCAACGAGGTTTTCTACTAATTTAATAATCAAGTTTTAATACATGTGTAGGCAACTAATCGATCTCGTGACCATTTTAAATCAATCTCATTAAAAAAAACTACATAATCATTAAAAGCAGATCTTTTGAGTCTTCTAAACTCGCAAACACGTCAATATTTGAGTGGGAGCAAAATAAACTTGGATCATTTACAATCGGAAATGTCATTGGAGACTTATTGAATTTAGCGTCGCGTCTTACTACCCGTTCGGGTTATACGCTTAAGTACTATTTACGATAATGGGTTAAGATTTGGGAAGGTTGAATATAGAGGAAGTGAACCCACATTTGCGAGGAGGAAGAGTGGAAAACCATTTATGAAAAACCTCCCCCAGTTCACTCGAACGAGATTCGAACCTTGGTCTCCCCGTCCTAGGCAGTCGAGCTCAACACTAAACTAGCACGTTAGCTAACTACGTCACCGAGGCGGTTTTGAAGACTTAAATTGGTTCAATATTAAATATACCAACTTCCGTGCCCGCATGGTCTAGGGCGCTACTCTTTCAATAGACTGGACTGCCAAAGACTGAGAGATCGGGGTTTGATCCAGATCGGGTGCACTGATGGTGGTTTTTCATAAATGGTTTTCCATTCTCCCTCCACGCAAAGGTGGATACACTTCCTATAAATATAACCTTCCTAATATTTAACACATTAGCGTAATTAGTACATAAGAGTGTCTGACAACTTAGCTCAATCGGTAGCGTGTCTGTCCACTGAGCTAAGGGTCCATGGTTCGATTACGGACATGGCAGAAAATTTATCATTGGTAAAAAGTGGGTTTACCCTTTCACAGTGATGAACTAACGTCCGGGGGACTGGATGTTGTGTCTGTCTTCATATTAAGTTAGATTATAAGACAAATGAAGCTACGACAGGCCTAGCAAGCCGGTAATGGAAAATATATGGCTTGAATAAAAAACTGATCTCGGTCACTAGTTGGAAATAGTAATGGATTAAAAAAAGTACATAAGCGGTTAACCCGAATGGGTAGTAAGAAGAGGTGTTAAAAAATGGTTTAAGCCATAACATAAAGAAGATGAAAAAAAGTCGGCCGCAGCCGGGTTTGAACCAGTGAACATCTGTTATTGAAACACGTCGCGTTCTCTATAAGACAGTAAAAATAGATAAGAGTCTGTTCATCATAGCTCTTTACCAGAATGACACTTGAAAAATCGTATGTTTAGGTTTTGGGTTGCCAACAACTTGTAAAAGATCACTGTTTTGTAATAGATGTTAAGTTTATTTAATTACGTGTTATATTTTACATTTAAAATAACGTAAACCTAAGTTTTCTAACATAATTTCATTAATTTTGATCATTTCTTTTTATCCAACTCGAAACAATATTTTTAACAAAATTAAAAGTACTTATTCTTCGTTATATAATGTTATCTATAATGTGTAATATAGTGCAGACATCAATACCTTTTAATACAGGCATCGTATTTACTAGGAAATAAGAAAATATTTGCCCTTTTTTTTTATATATAATACATTATTTTATGATAATTTTATCGTATTACGAAATATTTAAATGGATAATATATGTTTATCCATCGCGTGGGTGTATAATTGTAAGGAACTTGTTTCCGTAATGATCAATCACATGATTTTAAGTTCGTCGGTCGCCATTTTGAAGCCATATTTGTCAGAGCTTTTTTAAATGAAATAAAACAATAAATAAGCTTTGTGCCCGACCTCAAATAAATATAAATAATATTGACCTAAATTACTGTAGTTTAACTATCACATTCATACATTACTATCTATTTTCATTACAGTCATCCAAAGTGACAGATGTCAGCTGTTGGCGTAGGGATACACTAGGGACTATCTCTAGTAACTTTTTGAGCTGTCATACAAGTATACTAAGGTCTTAAATGAATTAGACACGTTGTTCCTATCCTTAAATATGACAGAACATGGCTCTGCATGTGATAATACTACACTCCATTCCTCGAAACGACGCCATGTTAAGACCTATAAAAAGTGTTTGAATTGCTCCTTCCCTGTCCTCCCTGCAACCCGCAACACTCCGGTTTACGGCTTTCAATACTCCTTGTTTCCCCCTTACGCGACTATACTTTATGACGCAGACTGTACCTTCTAGGGCAGGTAAACTAGCATTCTGGTAAGATGAACCTTTTAGAAAATACAAACATGTAAGTTTTAATATATTATTACTGTTATTTAATTGGCAGCGGTATTAATAATATTTATCAAAAGTGACAGCTGAAGATAACATGACTTGATGTATGAATAAGTGAAAATTTAACAGGTAACTTTTATATCTGTCAGATAAGATCCTTCCTATGAACATTGGACTGTAGTAACGGTTCTAGCTGTCAAATAAGGTTCTTCCTTTGAACATTGGACTGTAATAACTGTTCTAGCTGTCAGATAAGGTTCTTCCTATGAACATTTGGACTGTAGTAACTGTTCTAGTAGTCAGATAAGGTTCTTCCTATGAACATTGGACTGTAGTAACTGTTCTAGTTGTCATATAAGGTTCTTACAATGAATATCATACTGTAGCTCTCAAATAAAGTTTAAGTCACTAATAGCCTATTTATAGATAATTGTAAATTTACAAAAATCCTCCACACGATTTTATTAACAATCAATATCTGGCTGCGAGGTGTTAAACGACAAACAAGAATGTGGATTTATTTTAATTTTTCGGATAGACATTCGTTTGAGGGGCGGGGACGTACGCACGGGGGAGAGGGGGAATTATAGGGTTCCTAACCCCTCCCATTGAGAAATAAATGCACACTAGATAAAATAATATGAAAATGACGAGACGAGAATAAAAACTGTTCCAGTAGTAGGTTCCAGCGAGAAGCTATATTTATAAGACTCTTACTTAATAATATATTCCCCGACGTTCAATGTATATCTTGGACAAAAGATCGATGCGTCACGAATTGTTGGTTGCTGCTAAGGAACGTGTAATTTATTTTGTGCCTACATTTTTTTTATCGTCCCAATAAAATACAAATATTTAAATTATTTTTTTATTACTTAAGGAAACATCTCAATAATATTTTATGTGTCACCATAAATATATCACATAATTATTAAGTTATTGTATTGTTAACCAGTTAATTAATTATAAAAAAATTAATTATATACCTCCCTTCGCCTCTTACAAAAATCCTACATACGGCCGTTTTGAGGGGTAATATTGATTTATGAAAATGTTAATAGTAATAATAATAATAATTAATAATAATAATAATAATACTTAGCACCGCGTCTTACTACCCGTTCAGGTTATACGCTTAAGTACTAATTACGCTAATGGGTTAGGATTTGGGAAGGTTGCATATATAGAAAGTGAGCCCACATTTGCGTGGAGGTAGAGTTGAAAACTATTTACGAAAAAAACCCACCCAATTCTCCCGATCGAGATTCGAACCTTGATCCCCCCCGTCCTCGGCAATCTAACTCATCACAAAACTAGCGTGTTAGCCAACTAAGTCATCGCGGTGGGTTATGAAAATGTAGATTTTTAACGGACTATATCGTAAAAATATGTACGATACCGCGGTAACATTTATTTGTTTCTTTGAATGAAATTAGAAATTCTGAGAAGATTGAATAAACAAAGAACATGAATATTTTGAAAAGATAGGAAGAAGTCCATCTTAACCAATCAAAAGAAAGAGTAATAATGCTCCTCTTGAAATCTGCTCGAGAGATGATATTGGGGCTTGTTCAGTAATTACATCATGTTCTTTGTATTTGAGGAGTACAAGGGGGGGAAAAGGAGGAAAAGTCTAATTTTAACTCAAATATAGTTAGTGCTGCCATCTTTTAGACAATCATGAGATCTTTCTAATGCGCTTTAACTTAACTTCAATATATTTCATGTTTTCAGTTAATTTGATGCGATCGAACAATGATATAAAGCTCCTCGTAGGAAGGAAATTTCAAAAGATATATATTTATATATGTATACTCGCTTTATTAGTTGGGGGCAGAGACCCCAAACCCTCAGTGAGTTTTCTTTGCAAGGGGATGTAAACTAATGTAATTCCAGAGTTGTTTTCAGATTAAAAAAATGTATGGAAAATGTGTAAATTTTACCTAAAATCAAAAAATCTATCTCTATCTAAGGTATAACCGGTGGAGATACGACAAAAAGTAATAGGACCAAACTTGTGGATCTCGCCAAATCCGTGGCTGCTGGTGCAATCCGTTTTTTGATAGGTCTTACCGTTTAGTCACAAGAGACCTCCAAAGAAAGGTCCGCACCGACTTTAAAGTTGCTCCGTCGTTTTGAATTTTTTTTTGGGGGTAAAAAATTTTATTTTTCACTTTTTGGAATTTTTCCGTCGGTTACAGGCTAGAAGCTATAATTTTGCCAAATTTCAAGTTTCTATCTCATCTGGAAGTGGGTAAACATTAATGTCAGTGGGTGAGTGAGTGAGTCAGCCATGTGGCTTTATAGTAGTATAATTACTATAGGTTAACACCTGCTTTGGTGACCGCATGGTCTAAGGCCTCATTCCCGTGTTAGAGTAGACAACCGCTGATAAGGAGAAAGGGATTCGAATCCCAGTCAGTTATACTGAGTTTTTCCTAAATTGTTTTTCACTCTCCCTCCATTCGAATGCGGGCACACTTCCTATGAATTGAACCTTCTTCATCCCCAACTCACTGGGGTAATTAGTACATATGCGTACAACTCGTAAGGGTAGTATGACACGGTGATATAAAAGCTAACGGGTGGTTCAATAATTTAGCTCAGTCGGTAGCGTGTCTGCCTCCAGAACTAAGAGTACCTGGTTCGATTCCCGGTATGGTCAGAAACTGTTTCGATGTAGAAACGTAGGTTTCCCCTTTTCGCAGTGATAAATGAACGGCCGGGGGGCTAGGCGTTGTGTCTATTCAGTAAACCTCCCCCCCTTCCCTCGGGAATGTAAGCCTCATCTCTCTCTCTTTCATTGGTAATACAGTCAACACAAGAGTGACGGTTTGAGGTGGGGATGTAGGGGAAGCGAAAAAGGGAGTGTTCCTGCAATTTTTATAGCAAGACTTTTTTTTTAGTCAAAATAAATAAAATATTGTTCCAGTAGAAACAAAGCGTATAATTTTCTTCACACGGTGATATCAACAGTTGTTGAATATCTTGTCGAGGGTGTCCTGAAATTTAATGACAACTTTTTATCTTCATTAAAAAAGTTTCTCATCTAATGTCGCCATGCTCGAGACATATATTCAACAACTGTTGATATCACCGTGTGAAGAAAATTAAACTATTTCTACTGGAGCAATATTTGATTTATTTTGGCCAAAAAATGTTTTGCTATAAAACTGAAAAAAAAAAA
>CABFWB010005649.1:13785-24152 GCA_902151455.1 Timema bartmani | reverse complement strand
CTTTTTTTTAAAGATTTTTTGCATATCAGAACATGTAACCTCAAAATTTCACCCCCCACCCCCCAATATTCATTTTGAATTTGTAATTGTGATGATCACATAGTATTGGTTTTATCATCGAAATCAATTATGCCACCCAAACGAAAAGCCAACGTTCGGGCAGGACAACGTCTGTCAGGTCCGCTAGTAATATATATATGGTTTATGTTCTTACCAATTAAATTAGGCCGTTAGTAGCAAGTGTGCTAAACCTATCGATATTAATAAAAATGTAAAAATGAGAAGTTTTCCTAGCACTCAATGAACCAACATACAATAATATTGCCTTGCGCCTGTAAACTAGACTGTACCAGCTAGAGCGCGCGCGTTCGGTCGCTCGCTCCAGTCTGGCCGTCCGCGTCCCCTTAAGGCGCAACTCTAGCAGTAGATTAGACTGCCGATGACGGGGAGATCAAGGTTCGAATATAGGTTGGGTGAACCGAGGGTGGTTTTTTTCCAAAATGGTTTTCCATTCTCCTTCCACCCAAATGCGTGTACACTTCCTCTAAATATAAACATCCTAATCCTTAAAACCATTAGCGTAATTGGTACATAAGCGTATAACCCGAACGGATAGTAAGACGCGGTGCTAAAAAACAAAGTAACATTCAACTTACGCGGTTTTCAACTTACACTGACACGTTTGTAACAAATTAAGTGGGTGGATAGAGTTCTTAAAAGTGTATGCAACTTATTTTAGAAACTTTTATAACTTAAAAAAAATCTCTTAATCAGACTGTAGCTAATTTTTTTTAAACACCCTTTTAATGTGTTTTTTTTCAAATATCTTAAATTTTAATGAACAGAGTGCAAGTTAATTCATCCAAAAACAATTATTGATTGAAAATACATTAACTCAACGTGACAGTTTTATTGTTGTTTTTTTATTTTAGTAATTTTCACTTCAGGAGCTTATTGAAAAATCGACACGAATCATCATTATGGGGAAGGACAGTTAGCCAAAAGATCAAAATAATAAAAGTCCATCAGGAAGCTTATTACGCTTTTTAATTAATGAGTTTTTTTTAATTTGCAAATTTTTTTTTTTTTGTGAAGTTGATCTCTTCTGACGATTGCTTTGTCGTTCCACTCGCGATAATATCGTGACGCGGTGCATTTTGGGAATTAACTCGTGATATATTGACTCGCTCCAATTTAGTGACATTTTCCCTCTTTTTATTTTTGCGGGCTACTGCCCACCCTGGATATTTACACTAATTAGATAAGGACGAGCGAGATAAGTAGAATCTAAGGGTGACCTGATGGTCTAGGGGTAAGGTTTTAATACTTCTGTGCTGAGGGATCCGGGGTTCAATCCTCGGTTCTGGCACAGATTTATCTGATTGCCAAACCCTTCCTTCACCTCTGACAAGACGTGTATTAATCACAACTTGTGAATGTGTGGAATGTCAGGCCTCCACCGTGGTTCGGATCCCACGTTAAACTGTAGGTCCTCTATTTTATCTCACAATCACCCTACCATTACACATTAGCGTAAGTGCGTACAACCCGGACGGGCAGTAAGACGCGGTGCTATTAATAATAATAATAGTAAAATATAAGAAAAAAGTACCCGAATTTGCATGGTGAGGGAGAGTGGAAAACAATTTAGGAATATACAGCTAACTATAACCGGTTTGGATTATAGCCCTGATAGCCCTGATTTCCCTGTAGTCGGCAATATAGTTACAGTGCGTCTGACGCCTCAGACCATATGCCTATAGTTGTTTATCAGATAGTCCTCATCGGTGGGCGCGCAGACTAAACGTCAGGATCACCTGGTCAGTTTTCCTGGTTATGAGGAGGTCCGAGTTCGAATACGGGTTAGCTTTTTTTTTAGCACCAAATCTTACTACCCGTTCGGGTTAAACGCCTATGTACTCACTACGCTGATAGTTTTAGAGATTAGAAAGGTTATAACTATAAGAAGTGTACCCGTAATTGCGTGGAGGAAGAGTAGAAAACTATTTTTTGGAGAAAAAACCCACCTTCAATACACCCAACCAAGATTCTAACTTCGGTCTCCCCATCATCGGCAGTCTAGTATACAGCTAGAGTAGCGCCTTAGACCATGCGGCCACCGAAATTGGTCCTAGTTAGTTAGAATGAGGGTGTTTCTCCATTTGAGTTCCAAATGCAGTTACATTTAATCTACAGTATACCTTACCTTGCCCTACCCTATTAGTGTATTAAAATGTGAATATCCCGGAAGACTAGTATTTTTTATCTCCCTAAATGTTTTTCCACTCACACTACAAGCAAATGTGGGTTTATTTATTTACTCTAAATTCCCCCGTCCTCATCCCTTCCATAATGTGATTAAAATAACAATGATCCACACAGCTACAGTAGCCCCATGGCTTCTTTGGTGCTGACTGACAGCTCACAGCCGACTTCTGACAGTCAACAGTTAGGTATATACCTAAATTTTGACTGTCAGAAGTGACAGCTGCTAAACACATGTTTTTTTGCAGATCATATGGTTCGGCGTAGGGATACATAATTTGATCCAGTAGCTTTTCAAAGCCGTCAGCCGCCGGATGTGAGCTGTCAGTCAGCACCAAAGAAGCCATGGAGCTACTGTAGTAAGACGCCGTGCAATAAAAAAAACTAACCTTTTAACACGGTCAATCCTGGTAAACAAAGGTTAAAGTGTATTAAAAAAAAAGCACGAGAATTTCCAGAATCAAAGAGTTTACTAAACAAAAGTATTCATTAAAAAAAAAATCCTTTGTTTACTATTATTTTTTACACAATCTACAAAGAATTAAATTGTTCTCTACGTTTAACGCTTAGTGTTCATCTATCTATTTTTCTTACTATCACTTTTAAGTGCTTGCCAGAATCCTTTTATACAAACATCGCTCTAAGGAGAAATCCGTTCCTCTATGAAACATTTTACCCAACTCTATTTTTTTTTATCTCTCTATAGATTATTGGTATTCTTTTTGGAACATTTAATCCGGTTCAAAATAAGTTATTTGATTTTTTTTTTTTTACTTTATCTCGACACCTAGGAGAGAAATTTATTGTGATCGTCAAGAAATTCGAGCTCAAGATTTTGATAAATATCAACGTTTCATGACCCCCTGTCTGTCTGTCTGTCTGTCTGTCTGTACCTCGGGCTAGAGCCGAAACTATTTTACCGATTGGGCTAAAATTTGATATCTGTGATTTTCATAAGGTCCCCCCCCCAGGGGCGCCCACAGGGGGGGCCAGGAGGAGCAATCGAGCCCCCCCTGAAATTCTGAGGTTGTATATATATATTAGAAGCTTGAAACATTTTTCTTATGTTATATCTTATTTTCAGGAGACAAAAGATAGCCTTAAAAAGCGCCTTTGGCGGCTTCAATTTAGTACTTGTGGGTATTCCATACCCCCTATACCCCTTGGTTTGCCCCCCCCCTCAAGAAAAATCCTGCGGGTGCCATTGGTCCCTCCCCCCTCCCCCCCAAATAGGAGTTTTTGGAATGAGATGTCTAACCCTAAATCTAAGGGTAGTTTACTGAAAGGCAAAAAGATAAAAAAAAACTCGATTTTCTTAAAATTCATTCTAACGATTTTGATTAAATTGTATATCTAGACATTGTTTATCTTTAAAAACAAGATGGCAGCTCTCATTTTCTCATGAAAATGAATCTGAGGGAACTTTACATAATAGAAAGGAGGTCCCTAGTCGTTTATTCAAGTTTTAATCTATTAAATAAACTTTGTGCCAAAACGTATAAAACAAAAAAAAATACGAGTTTAAAAACTATCTATCTATTAATCGTTTGAATAACAGCATTTATCTCTATCATTCTCTCAGTTGGCAACACCGTCTGCCAATTATTGAACGTACTGTAGCAGGGCCACGCCAAATGGCCTGTCAGAGAGTTTAGCTCGTTCTTTGACAGCTCCGAATATAGCCGAACATTTCCGAGTGAAACGCTTCTCAGAATTTATTAATCTTGTGACTTTCAAATGAGAAATCTGACGACGCGAATTAATATTCCTCCCCTAACTACCATAACGAAATTTCATCCTTGTCTTTGGAACGAGAATATCGACAGAATAATGACAAAGGAACGGAGGGAATCTTTTAAAGTGGATTCCGATGCTTCCTTCTTTTTTCTTATTTTTTTTCAATAATTATTTTTATAAAGGTGTGTGGGAGGGTGACAGAAGATATTAGCAGAGAGGGTTGATATTTTTTAAAGTGATGAGCCTCTTATAAACACATTCTTTAATTATATAGCCCTTAAGGAGACCGTCTCGGTCAGCGAGAAAGTATCAATCGTTGTTCAGGCCACACGGATTAAAATACAATGGTCTGTGTCGTTTTATGGAACTATTTCTATATTTTGTCTAATACTCTTCTTTTCATGTCAATAAGAAAGAGGGGTGAAGAAAACTAGGGAACTTTCTATCTGAAGGTAAAGAGGAAAGCTCGCTGCTAGTTCTCAAATATCAAACAATGACTGTATTTGTTAGAGGAAACTTCTTATCTCAATGTAAAGAGGAAAGCTCGCTGCTAGTTCTCAAATATCAAACAATGACTGTATTTGTTAGAGGAAGGCTAAATCTAGAGCTCTTTTTCATCAAGAGTGGTCTCATAGCTCCGCTGATATGATTAAAAAGTTGTTTAAAATGAGCTAATGTTTCATTTACACACATTTGTTTTATATTAATAAAACTCAAAATATTGGGTTGTTAAGGAAAAAGAGCCCTGTTGGAATCTTTCAAATTTATTTTGGCGTGAACCATATTATAAAATAATGCATCGTAGAATTAAGTATTGAGCTAAGAGCTGAACGTCTGCGCAGCAATTTCTCACTTACCAAGGTGGCCCCCTTAAGGTGGGATGGAAACATGTCCGAGTTAAGATCCATATTTTAACAGTTTTTAAAGAATTTTTTTTAAATAAATAAAACATATCTCTGGTAAAAGCATTAAGCTTAAGTTTCTACATAAAGTAATCTCGTAGGTTACATAATGATGAGTTACATACCCTGTACTCATCACTGGGCATTGTTAGGATAGTCAGATATTGGAGGTTATGGTGGTCAGGACATGCAGCGCCAGCTGAAGAAACTAGAACTTCATTAATTGAAGGAGACAAGGGGAAAAGGAGTTAAGTCCAATTTGTGCTCAAACCGAGTTAGAGCTGCCATCTGTCGGGAAATCAAGAGACCTTTCTAATTCACTTTAGATTATGGTTAAAAGAGGTCTCTGTCATATTTAAATCGAGTTAGTGCTGCCATCTGTTAGACAATCATGAGACCTTTATAATGTACTTTATATTATGATTAAAAGAGGTCTCTGTCATATTTAAATCGAGTTAGTGCTGCCATCTGTTAGACAATCAAGATACCTTTCTAATGCACTTTAGATTGTGGTTAAAAGAGGTCTCTGTCTTATTTAAATTAATTTAAACAAGTGTTTCCTGGGGTTCTTGTGAGGTTAGAGATATAAAAGTTGTTGTTCTGAATAATGTGTGACTTCAAATTTTACTTTATATATACAGCACTAACGGAAGAAACAAGAACTTCTTTCTATACATTTTATATATGAAGAGTAACTTAATATATATATGAAGAGTAACTTAATATATATATATATACTTTAGACATATCAAGTAAAATTAAATATAGATATTTATATTATATGAAATGAAATGACAAATTTCTAGTTATGTTCACATTAAGTTCTTCAGATTCATTTCACGACTAATTCCGTCCATGGCCAGCAATCCCCGGACCATGCAATATCGTTGGGAATGTTTGGTTTTCGTAAGGTTGGATGTTGCCAAACAACAAAACATTGAATTCTTCCGGCATACTAGTTTCATCTGAAAGTTTATTGCATTCTAAAAATAACAGAAACATTGATCTGGTAGGGAGAACCTTGGGGGAGAATATAGTCGTATTAAACGGAATTCTCGGTTGGAACGGACTTTCCAAGCATTCGGAATAAAAACAGGACCAGATTATTTATTTTTTTTATAGAAAAATAAATGGTACGGTGCACCATACATAATTTACCGATCCTTTACCTAAAAAAATGGAGACATTTACTTAAAACTTGTTAAGATTTGCGAAACGAAATAAGATACATTGTTGCAGAAACGCAATTGGAAAAAAATAGAAGCACACAGGGCCATAACTAGAGGGGCTGGGAGCCCCGGGGCAACAGATAATAATGGGGCCCTCACCTTTTTTTATAATATTTTTTTTCCTCCCACCTCTAAATCACCCGTTCTCACTTTCATTTAATAATTCTTGTTGATATGTGTTGTTAGCTATTTAATGTTTTCGATCCGGTGAAGTTAATACTGAATTTATTATAAAATCATGTAATATGATTAAGGTAAGCGGTAGCCTTAAGGTAAAATATTTATTAAGTTAAATTGTAAATTATTCTTTACAATTACACTGGGTCAATTCAATCACATACAAAATATACAATATTACTACAATACACTTAGGATTACTAAAGTTAAGGACAGAAATATTAATATTAAAAACATAATTAATATCGTTTGTCGTATGCCTCGTGGTAGGCTTGAAGGCTTATTTATGATAAAAATGAATAGTGATAAATGAATAAAGAATAATAAAAGTTAAAAAAAATGTAGATACACCAGCAAATTGTGCTTAAAAGTTAAAACCTTAAATGCACACATTCTAGTTACAGATTGTCATTGATCATACAGAAGTCTACACAGTTTCCCAGATTCACAGATTGCCTGTATTACATACATCTGTTGACCCGCCTCGGTGGCGTAGTTAGCTAACGCACTAGTCGTGTTGAGCTCGACTGCCGAGGACGGGGAGATCGAGGTTCGATGATGAGAATAAAAGAAACATTTCTGTCCACCAAAGATCATAGCAATCAATTCCTTACTTCAAGGACCTCTGGAAAAATAAATATTTTCTTATACCTCGGAAACTATTGGTTTTTATAAAAATATGAATTTGATAAATATTGACTTTTCATGACCCCATGAAGTGAAACAGGTGGTTTTTGCGATGCCGTCCGTCTTTATCTTGGTCTAGAGCCGAAACTATTTTGCTGATCGGACTAAAACTTTGTGTCTAGGGTTTTAATAAGGTTCCTCAGAGAATTTATTGGAATTAGATATCCAAACCTTAAAATTAAGGGTAGTTTATTGACGGGGAAAAAAAGATAAAAATTTGATTTTAACCGAAATCCACCATAACTATTTTGATTAAATTTTGTATCCAGAAATTGTTTAGCACCACAAACAAAATGGCAACTTTCATTTTCCCGTGAATATGATTCCGAGGCTACTTTAAAGTACGCGGAAATTTTCAATTTAGATAATATCGCTGATAGTATTTGAAATACAAAATGACTTATCATTGTAAAGTTGTATTATCATTATAAATAAAAGTTTGATTTTTATTGATGTTTTAGCAGTTATAAAAAGAGAGATACTACACCTAAAACACTTATCTTTCATATAAGATGGTTATAGTTTTATTATTATAATAATTATTAGGTGTTCTGTATTACGACAGGCCCATTCTTTTGTCAGTGAACTTTGACCGCCAATGCCCCCTCTCCTCTGCCTCCTCTCCCAGAATTTACTTCTTTCCTTCAAGTCATCCAATATGTGAATCCTCCTCCTTCCTAAGCTCCTCTTTCTCTCAACCTTTCCTTCTATGATGTTGTGCAGAAGACAGTTTCTCCTGAAGATGTGTCCGATCCAGTTTGTTTTGTACCGAAGAATCACATTCAAAATGGTTCTCTTCTCACCCACTTTTATTTGATATTTGAGTTGAAGATGATCACAATAATAAATATGCATACACAAATGAAACACAAAGTTAAAAAAAAAAAAGCTTTGGCTGACGCAGATCACATTTCAATGGGGTTTTCACGCAAGAAACCACTAATAGAATACAATCAGCCGCCATGACAGTTGGCTGTTCCATTAACCGGCGTGCCTCCCTCTATCTTAAAAAACTAAACAACCAATATTTTTATATCTCGTATTAATAATTGTTTTTATGAACTCAATGATATGAAAATAAAAACACATACTTTTTTAATTTACAAAGATTTATTTAATTTAAGAACAAATTAATTTAGAAGTGATAATTTTATTTAAACTCTTTTTTTTCCGTGCTAAGTTTCAGGAGACTTTATCTTAGGAATTTTCTGTGTTTATTTTTGTTTCTCAATGTTGAGATGAGACCATAAAAATAATATAGAAAGGGATTCAATTATTGTAAATATATAAATTTATATTAGTTTACATTTGTTCGTCCTACGATCGTAGTCCTTTAAAGTTTGTTTGTTACGATCCACTTACTTTAGTTGTTAGAAGTAAAAGTACCTGCGTCTTTAACGAATTGAATCAATTACGAGAATAAAAAACTAACTCTTTTTAGGAAGAGACAATTTATTGTATGGTGAATCTTTTTTAAACGGGAAAACATTGTTTTACAGAATATCTTTCTGTTATTATGTGTCACAATAAATATCCTGGAGTCTATACTATTTAATTGCGTATAACCCGAACGGTAGTAAGACGCAGTGCCAATAATAGTAATAATAATAATAATAGTAATAATATTTTATCCATTTTAATAAAATAAAGAGTTTGTCACTCATGAGAGATATCTATTTCACGTGGAGGTATGAAATTCAACACAAACACGTGCAGCTAGAAGCTAGATATTAAAAAAAAATCTATTAGATTTACTTTCTTTTTTTTTCACCCCTTTAACAGCATTTAGCATTTTTACCCTTTTTTTTCCCCCACTATCAACCCTTTTACCGTTTTTGCCAAGTTTTGCACAATTTTATCCTCATTATTATTACTAGACTTAATTTTTGCATGTTTTACCGTTTGCCTTTTTTCTATTCATTGCCATTTGTACAATTTTTACATCTTTTGTTTGGAAAAATAAATTATTGAATTTACATTTTACCCTTTTTCAGTTTCACACCTTTTTTACTTGCCAATTTTAATTTTTTTAAATTGTTTAATTTACTTTTTTTTACCCTTTTCACTTTTTACACCTTTTTAACCTTTTTTTTTTAACCCTAAATCGTCAACTACATTTACATTTCCGCTCATCCATTACAGATCCCGCTTTACAAAATATGAGTGAAGAATGACTCTGGGCACGGAATGATTCCTGGATAGCTCAGTGGGTAGAGCATTGGTATGATAAGCCAAATAATTTAAAGAATTAGATATTTTATTTATTTGGGCCAAAAAAAATTTACTATAAAAAAAACCCTGATAAAATGTGTACCTACTCAAGTCTCATTCTAACTCCCCTTAAAATTTTGTAAGTTAAATTGCTATTTCAAACAAAATTAATGATATGGTGCACAGATTTTTTCTCTCTTTAATCTTAAAATAAAAACATTCACTAAACACTTGTAAAATTTGTAAAAAGAGCATCACATTCCACCAAAGAGTATAAATCAAATAGCATACACACTATTACAAAACCCTCAAACAAAGAGGAACATCTTTGTCCATCAAAGAGCATAAGAATCAATTTCCTTTTCATATATATATATTTGCTTACATCTAAGAAATTATTGGTTTTATAAAAATATATTTCAAATAAAAGATTTTTATCTTAAATAATACTACAACTTTACAATGATAATTTATTTAGAATCTCAAATAGTTGCTGAGATATGATTAAAATTGGTAATTTCTGCTTCTGTAAAGTACCCTCAAAATAATTTTCATGAAAAAATGTGAGCTGCCATTTTATTTGTGATCTTACTTAAATAGTGTCTAGATAGAAAATTTAATCAAAATCGTTAAAAAAGATTTTTGAGAAAAATCTCTATTGTCCTTCAGTAAACCACTTTTAATTTTAGGGTAAGATATCTAATTCCGAAAACCCCTCGGGGGTAACCTTACTAAAACCCTAGATACCAAGTTTTAGCCCAATATGTGAAATGGTTTCGGCTCTAGCCCAAGGTACAGACGGCATTGCGAAGACAACTTTTTTTGGTTTCAAGGGGTCACGAAACGTCGACACTTTTATCAAAATCTTGAGTTCAATTTTTTTTTTACTATCACAATACTTTCTCCCTATGATGGGTCGAGAGAAAGTAAAAAAATGTAACCTTCTCAAAGAGAGCCGCAGGCCTCATTATATTCTCCATCCTGTTCTCTTGAATAAAAGTGAGTTAATTTATGTTTCTAGTAGAGGAGGGGGGTAAGTTTGTCGAGTTACGGCCCCGCTTGTGTTCTATATTCGTCCTTGCTACCGTAACCTACATCGTCCCAAGTGGGAGAGAGGGGGAAGCGGAGTCGGAGGGGGGAGGGAGTCGAGGCACTCCCC